>JAJLXT010000057.1:6166-78176 GCA_030571395.1 Nakaseomyces sp. UFMG-CM-Y6046 | reverse complement strand
GACCAAGACATGTAGTAACTGTCCACCACCAACTGTTTTCAACGAGACTTCGATGAGTTGTGTTGAGTGTGAGTGGCCATCTCACTACGAGAATGGTACATGTGTGTTCTGTGAGGAGCCAACCGTCTGGGATGCTGAAGCTGAGGAGTGTGTGGCCTGTCCACCACCTACTGTGTACGACCCTGAGACCAAGACATGTGTCAACTGTACTCCACCTGAGGTTTTCAATAATGACACTGGTCGTTGTGAGCTTCCACCTCCAATCTTACCATCAAGTTCAAGTGATTCCAGCGACACAGTAACTCCTAGTAGCTCAACTTCAACAGATACACCTACAGTGTCATCTTCAACATTCACTCCAATTCCACCATCGTCTTCTAGCAGATCTACATCATCTTCTTCATCAAGCTCTGTTGACCCAAGTGAGCCAAGTGAACCAAGTGACCCAAGTGAACCAAGTGAACCAAGTGAACCAAGTGAACCAAGTGAACCAAGTGGACCAAGTGTTATCACATCCATTATCACTGTTACAGAGACTGAGACAATTGATGGAACCCCTACCACGTTCACCACTGTGACGACTACTACAGCTACGATAGAGGATGGCAATGACGGTGATGACAACGAATGGATCGAGGAGGAGGAAGATAACGAGACACCAGTCATTACCACGACTTACACGGCAACTATGACTGAAGATGGCGAAGGAGACGGAAACCCATCCACATATGTTACAATTGTTACTGAGATAGTTACTGAGACTGTGAATGAGGGTGCACCAGGCCAACCAGGCCAACCAGGCCAACCAGGCCAACCAGGCCAACCAGGCCAACCAGGCCAACCAGGCCAACCAGGCCAACCAGGCCAACCAGGCCAACCAGGCCAACCAGGCCAACCAGGCCAACCAGGCCAACCAGGCCAACCAGGTGGAATTGTAACTGTTACAGTCACAGAGACGACTACTAATGCTGATGGGAACGTTGAGACTCTTGAGTACCCAGCCATTGTACTTCCACCAGCTGATGGTTCCGGTGAAGGAGAGAGACGTACGTCAATCTTGGGCGAAGGCCGTACACGTACCCAAACTGGCGAATCCGCTACTGGCGGCTCTGGCTCTAGCGGATCTGGGTCTAGCGGATCTGGTTCTAGCGGGTCTGGTTCTAGCGGGCCTGGGTCTAGCGGATCTGGTTCTAGCGGATCTGGTTCTAGCGGGTCTGGTTCTGGCTCTAGTGGTTCCGGTTCTAATGATTCCGGCTCTAGTGGCTCTAGTGGATCTGACTCTGGTGTTTCTGGAGACAACAGGAGAACATCTATTCTTGGAGAAGGGCGTACTCGTACTCGTGGCGGTGAAGCTGCAACTGGTGGCTCTAGTGGATCTGGCTCTAGTGGAGCTGGTTCCGGCTCTAGTGGTTCCGGTTCTGGTGACTCTGGGTCAGGTTCTGGTGCTGATGTTGCTGATGGAGCACCAAGGAGAAGGACGTCTATTCTTGCAGAAGATCGTACTCGTTCAGGTACAGTACACGAATTTGAAGGTTCTGGATACAAATATTGTTTCAATACCAGGTACAGTTTGTTCTTACTTCTAATTGCAGGATTGTTAAATGTTTAAACCTTGTACCTTTTCAAGTGATTTATTTTTTATTTTAGAGTCTTCAATCAAATGTCTTGTTATGCAAGACTACATTGATTAATTTTAGTTCGTATATACTATTATATTACCGATTTTATTAAGTATTGTTCTAATAGATAATAATATTATTTAATAAACAAGAAATTGGTTTATCCTGAATACTATTAACAACAGTTCAGTTATATACAAAACGTATTTTATACAATTAAAGTGATTAAAGTGAGTATTGTCACTATAGACAGCCATTTGTCAAGGCACTATACACGAAACACAAATTTCTGAATATTTTTTTTTTGTTGGCTCCCCGTGACGAAGGGTCTAACACGTACCTGGAGAGTGGAAACTCAGCGATGATGGTGTCATAGTATTTATTGATGGATTAGTTTTTGAAGAGTCACTATCACTTAGCTATATCACTGCTCCTTTTCCTTTAAGTATCCAATTCTTTTATTTTTTTGCCAAGTTAGCAAGTTACTGGACAAGTAATTAACAGAAAAAGCAAACAATTACTAGCAATAACTGGTAACTATTTGCTGCTAAACCATTTGAACATCTGTTAATAATTTATTGATATTAAAACTATAGGCTTTTTTATTCATAACATCCAACTTGAGGGTTTCTCAATAGTATTTTTTCACCTGATATCAACAAAACCACTGATATAAGGACATTTTAAATTGACGAACGAAACGAACAAGCACATATTAAATCCATTTTGGTTTTAGAAATGAGTTCCAATAATAACGTAAACCAACAAGGTTTGAATGAAATTTTCAACCCAGGTATGAGACTTAACGACCTTGAGATGAAATTCTCAGAAGAGGGCAAGGATGGCCCTAAAAATATAGTACAATCAAAAATAAAGAAGGCTGAAGATGCAGTTCTCCCACTTAGATTACAGTTTAATGATTTTACCCAAATAATGTCCAGTCTAGACGATGAGAAAATGGGCTCTATAAGTAACGAGGAGAAATTTCAAATGATCCGAGCAAAAGTGCTGGGAATATCCGAGAGATTACAATCCTTGTCTTCTGAATTCGAGGATTTACAGCCCCTTTTCGCTACTGTTAATGAATATACAGAGAAATATAAAAACAGAAATTTTCAAGTTGTTGAGTTGTTGAATGGATATAACCACATAGGGAAAACTGGGTCAATAACTGGAGGTACACCCGGTGCCAATTCCGCTACACCATCAAATCCAAATCAAGCTGGTACAAATACTTCAAACAATACCAAAAAGGTTACTAAGAACGTTCCAACTCCAGGTCCAAGCGTCACTACTCCAAGCAATTCTACGAACATACCGACACCAGGCTCTGCAGCTACACCTGCAGCTCAGACAAAGAAACCAAGAAAACCTAGACAAACCAAGAAACAACAACAAGCAGCGGCAGCCGCAGCCGCCGCGGCAGCTGTTGCACAGGCTCAGACACAAGGTCAAGGCAATAATCAAGGTAGGACTCCCAGTATTGGTATGGGCTCGAATGCAGGTACACCGATCATTGGTAATCCAAATATGAAGTCTGTGCAGACACCTGTTCCACCAAATGCAGCAAACCCCTTAGCTTTGCCTGGCAATGTTTCCATGTCAAACAACAGCGTTTCACCCGGCACAATGCAAAACAAGAACAAATCCAATCCAAACTCAATGTTGTCACCTCTTGCAGGCTCTGCTCAAATGAACCAAATGTTTAATATGCACAACCAAGGCAACCAATTTTCAAATCAGCAACAAATGGGTAAAATGGGATCCCACTTTAACGACAATAACTCAAATACAAATAGCAATACAAATAACAATAACAACAATAATAACAACAACAACGATATGGGTTTAGGAATGGGCAACTCCTCCATGAACATGAATATGGGCATGGGCATGAATATGGGTATGAATATGAACCAAATTACACCAGCGAATATCTTAAGCATGAATAGCTCAAAGGGATCGAATGATGGTCTGCAACAAATAAACAATGGAAACATGATGATGATGGATCAAAATAGTAGCAATAACAATAACAATAATAATAACAATAACCCCAAGAGTGCGTATGATCTAGTGGATTTGAACTCCCTAGACTTGTCTAGTTTGAACATGGACTTTTTGTGAGCTTTGCATGTTCTTAGATTTAACAAAAAAAAAAAAAGAGAAAGGGACTCTACTAAATTATCAAGATGAAACAGAGCATGTTGCTAATATTATTGATTATACATTCCATTGTATTTCCCAGTATTGTCTTGGATTTGCACTGATCACATGATATAACATCACTACTCACGCTTAGTATTACTCATAATTCTTTTTTCGGTTTTTTTTTGCAATTTTTCAAAATTTTAAGGTTTTGCTACGGCTGTTTCTGTGCGATTTTGATGGAAAAACCAGGTTTCTGAAGGGTTTAGCTGAAAATTTTCGAAAAAACAAACAAACAAACGAACGAAAAAAAAAAATTGAAGCTCTCTCTGCCCACACAGAATATTCAGCCATCGGGAAAAGCATTACTCATCCCTCCCTGTCTGACTTCTTCTTTCCTCTTGATTTTGGTTTATCTTTCTGCTATATTATAAAAAGGATAGTTTCTTTTAACTTGGGGATTTCTCTATTGACTGAAATTTGTTTTGAAATTTTATTAAAGGAGAAGGGAAAAAACTAATCAATATTGAGGGAAAAACATAGAAAATGTCTCATCAATTAAGGCAAACATTTATTAATGCAAAGGAAGAAGGACGTAATGCCTTAGTTACGTTTATGACAGCTGGTTATCCAAGAGTTAACGAGACTGTTCCTATTATGAAGGGTTTCCAAGAAGGTGGTGTTGATGTTATCGAGTTGGGTATGCCATTCTCTGATCCTATCGCTGATGGTCCTACCATTCAAGTGGCAAACACAGTTGCACTAGAGAATGGTGTTACTTTGACACAGACTTTGGAGTTGTTGAAGAAGGCCAGAGATGAAGGTGTCACCGTTCCAGTGATTCTGATGGGTTACTACAATCCTATTTTAACATATGGCGAGGAGAAGTTCATTAAGGATGCAGCTGATGCTGGTGCCAATGGGTTTATCATTGTGGATTTACCTCCTGAGGAAGCTATCAAGGTCAGAAACCTGGTTAAGAAGTATGGATTGAGTTTGATTCCACTGGTTGCACCATCCACTACCGACTCAAGACTTGAACTGCTGGCTAAGATTGCGGATTCTTTTGTCTACGTTGTTTCTAGAATGGGAACCACCGGTGTGCAGTCCTCAGTTGCCAATGATCTTGGTGAACTAGTTAATAGAGTGAGATCTCACACAAAGGATACTCCATTGGCTGTTGGTTTTGGTGTCTCCACAAGGGAGCATTTCCAATCCGTTGGTTCTTTGTCTGATGGTGTCGTTATCGGCTCCAAGGTCGTCACTCTTTGTGGTGAAGCTCCAGAAGGAAAGTGTCAAGAGGTTGCCAAGACATACGTTGAAGGTATCTTGAACGGTGTTAAACACACCATTCTAACCAAAGATGAATACAATTTAATGAAATCTGCAGTCGACGAGCTGGAATCAGACTCTGACCATCATGAATTCGAAGAAGACCACAAACACCCTATTAGATTTGGTGATTTTGGTGGTCAGTACGTGCCTGAAGCGTTACACGCGTGCTTGAAGGAACTAGAACAAGGTTTTGAAGATGCTATTGCTGATCCAAAGTTCTGGGAAGAATTCAGATCTTTATACTCCTACATCGGCCGTCCATCTTCACTACATAGAGCCGAAAGATTGACCGAACACTGTGGTGGTGCTCAAATCTGGTTAAAGAGAGAAGACCTAAACCACACTGGTTCTCACAAAATCAATAACGCTCTTGCACAAGTTCTAATAGCTAAAAGATTGGGCAAGACTGAAATTATTGCCGAGACTGGTGCTGGTCAGCACGGTGTTGCCACGGCAACTGCTTGTGCTAAGTTTGGTCTTGGTTGTACTGTTTTTATGGGTGCTGAAGATGTCCGTCGTCAAGCACTAAATGTCTTCAGAATGAGAATTTTGGGTGCCAAGGTTGTCTCTGTTACTAACGGTACTCAAACGCTAAGAGATGCTACATCCGAGGCATTCCGTTTTTGGGTTACAAATCTGAAGACCACTCATTACGTCGTTGGCTCAGCCATTGGTCCTCACCCATACCCAACGTTGGTGCGTACTTTCCAAAGTGTTATTGGTAATGAGACCAAGGAACAATTTGCAGCTTTAAATAACGGTAAACTACCAGACGCTGTGGTCGCATGTGTTGGCGGTGGTTCCAATTCTACTGGTATGTTTTCCCCTTTTGAACATGATCTCAGTGTAAAGCTACTAGGTGTTGAGGCTGGTGGTGACGGTATTGATACCGACTACCATAGTGCTACATTAACAGCTGGTAGACCTGGTGTTTTCCACGGTGTTAAGACATACGTACTACAAGATGACGACGGTCAAGTTCACGACACTCACTCCGTCTCTGCTGGTCTGGATTACCCAGGTGTCGGTCCAGAATTGGCCTTCTGGAAGGCTACTGGCCGTGCCGAGTTTGTGGCAGCTACTGATGCCGAAGCCCTAGAAGGTTTCAAACTACTATCACAACTAGAAGGTATTATTCCTGCCCTGGAATCTTCCCATGCTGTTCATGGTGCTTGTAACTTGGCAAGAACCATGAGGCCAGATCAACATCTAATCATCAATGTCTCTGGTAGAGGTGACAAGGACGTTCAAAGTGTTGCGGAAGTGCTACCTAAACTTGGCCCACAAATCGGCTGGGACTTGAGATTTGAAGCTGACCCATCAGTTTCTTCTTCAAATTGATTTCCAACCACATCTGCAATTATTTATGTATTATATATAAATCTATTTTTTCTAATTTACATATTTTTCAAAGTCTTTTTTATTGCTTGATGGCCCCCCTCCCTTTAGATAATAATCTTGAGGTCTGGGCGAGGTCTGTTTTCAAGGAAAGTTGAATTAATTACAAAATACAAATATTGATGGCGAAGGCTTATTCTATGTTAATTCTTGGAAAAATATCATCTCTATCAGCTGTCTCAATTGTTAAAAGCTTAATTAATTTTTGACTACTGAGGACACCGCGCTCGGCTTCTGAGTTGGACAAAAGACAAATTTTTTCAAAGGTTGCCTTTGAACACACATTCCTACCTTCTCGGAAAATATCCAGCCAGCAAGGACCTTAAATGGTAAGTGTATACAAGTTTTCTATTCTTAACGAACTTCAAATAGAATTGACACTAGGTTAAACGATTGGACAATAAAGAACTAAAATCTCTTTAAGGGGACGCAATTGATATTGAACAACGCACAGCTAGAAAAAGAAAAAGACAATAAGGGTATAAATACTTTAGTATACAAATGACTCTAATACAGTCGATTGTGGCCGTTACAACTTTAGTTTTACAAAGTACCTTATGCTTTGCCTTTGATACGTTCCAGGAATTCAAAGAACAGTCAGATAGATCACTTTTATGGGGTGCCTATAGACCTGACACATACTTCAGCATTAGACCACGGTATTTGGATGAGAGTCCATTTGTCATGGGTTTGATGTGGTTTGACCCACTATCAGATGAGAGTTTGGGGAACACTAGGCATTTTGTTGAGAGGTATGGTGGGGTTTCACACTATGGTTGGAAAACTTATGATCCGAGGATTGGCGGTGTTGAAGAGATTATAGATGATGATAACAATCTTAACTTGACCATCACTTATATGAAAAGTAGAGATGGGTTAAATTGGATAGCTAAAATACACGGACAGAAATTAGACAAAAGTAAGAAAACTGCAGGATCTATGGTCGTTTACCTTAACCAGCAAATCTCTGATGCGGGCAGTAGAAACAGACTCGATAAATCAAAAGGCAGTTCCGTAAATAATCTCACATATGATGGTTATTCAACGGATTTGGGTAGCTATAAAGTTTTGATTAATGACATAAAGGGTAAATACTATAACAGCGGAGCTGGTGAAAAACTATACAAGAAAGGCGTTGACGCTTCTAAAACAACCGAAGTTTCGATGTTACTAGCCGATGACAATTATTGGCAAGCTGATGTATTGCTAGGTAATATTCTTAAGGATAATATTAAGCATATTAGAAATTTGAAGGTAAGTGCTAAAACCCCTAAAGAGAAAGAAGAATATATGTTTAAACATGAAGAATACCCTGACATTCTAATGGTTAGAAAACTGCATGATTTAGAGGATGGTAATTTCCATCTTGTGCAGAAAACTTTTGATCTTCGTCATTCTAATTCAGAATTTGAATTTGATGTGATATATAACGCACACAACTCAAGTGAGGAAATCACCAGTAATACCGCTTCTGCCATAATTAGTGCAGGTCTAAGCATGATAGACGCAAAGTTCAACAAGCATTTCACGATTGCGAAAAAAGATAAGGATAAAACAGAATTTGTTAAGGCTACTCTGTCAGATCTTCTTGGTGGCATTGGGTACTTCCATGGTACTCAAATAGTTGATAGAACGACTATTCTGGACGAAAGTCATTTTGACGAGATCAAGCTAGAACATCCAAAAATGGAAGGTCCACTTAGATTATTTACTGCAGTTCCATCTAGAGCCCAGTTCCCAAGGGGGTTTTATTGGGACGAAGGCTTTCACGTTCTTCAAATAATGGAATACGATTTTGATTTGGCTTTTGATATTATCACCAGTTGGTTTGATCTCATTGATAATGAGAGCGGTTGGATCCCTCGTGAGGTTATTCTTGGTGATTCTGCCAGAAGTAAGGTTCCAAAAGAATTCACTGTCCAGAACCCCAACATTGCTAATCCCCCAACGTTACTGTTAGCTTTTGGTGAGATGTTGGTGAGGGCTTCAGAAAATTTTGAAACCAGTTCAGATTCAACATCAGAATCATTGGACGAAACCTTAGAAACTAACAAAGACTTTCTGATTGAATACAGTAGAAAAATTTATCCAAATCTTGTCAAGCATTACCAATGGTTCTTAAAATCTCAAAATATCAAACCAGATGATGACTATGATGAGATATTTGAGGAATTGGATAATTCACAAAACATTCATCCAGAAAATCTTTATGCATGGGTAGGAAGAACCTACAAACACTGTTTACCCAGTGGTTTAGATGATTACCCCAGAGCCCAACCTCCAAGCACCTCTGAATTACACGTTGATGCCGCTTCTTGGGTTGGAATCATGGCAAGATCATTGAAACAAATTGCAATTATTCTAGGCGAGGATCAAGATGCCAAAAATTACGAGAAAACAGAGAAAAATGTTATTGACAACTTAATGAGTCTTCATTGGAGCGAAAAGGATGAATGTTTTTGCGATGTGACTGTAGATGATTCTGGAGAGAGTCTTGTTCATGTTTGCCACGAAGGTTATGTCTCTTTACTGCCATTCGCCCTGAAATTAATACCTAAGGATTCTGAAAAACTTGATGCCATTGTGAAGCTAATGTCTGACAGAAAGAAGATATTTTCACCTTATGGTTTACTTTCTTTATCTAAAAAAGATGAGTATTTTGGAAAGGATGAAAATTACTGGCGTGGTCCGATTTGGATGAATATTAATTATCTGTGTCTGGATTCCTTAAGACACTACTTCCCAGAAACATATGCTGAAAATACAGAATCTATAAAATCCTCTAGACCCACCAAAATAGTAAACATGGCCATCAAGCTCTTCAAAGATTTGAAAACAAATCTAGTTACAAATGTTTATAAGGAGTGGAGAGAGCGTGGATACTGCTACGAAAATTATAATGCTGAAACAGGGGAAGGTTCCGGTACAAAGCAATTCACAGGCTGGACGGCTTTAATTGTAAATATCATTGGTAAATTCTAAAACAAAATTTCAAATGTTGGGTAAACTAGTTATTTTTCAGCCTATTTTTTTTTTTATAGCTTGTACCGTTTTGTTCTCAACAATTGTTAAGTTGCTTGCCAATTGTACTGGCTGAAAATTTGATAGAAAAGAAAGAACAGATAAGCAGTTATAAACCTGTTAACTAAATTCAGAATTATTTATCTACTCCAGTATTTGTTTTCTATCCAGTATATGAAGTTTTTCCGATAACCAGCGGTTATAAACATGCTGGGTTTAAGGACTTAATGATTGCCCTAAATACGGAGGAATACTTTCGTGCTGGGTTCCGGTTTTCGATGCCCGAAATTTTTGCGGGTTCTGCGTTGTTCTAAGAAAGCCTCGCAGGAATAGATTATTGCTGGGCTCCGTATTATATGATAAAAATGTAAATCCAAAATGACAAATATTAATTTATGAAAAATGATGAGATGCTGGGTGAGGTTCAGCTTCTCGTTGCCTCGCGGAAACCACATTATTTTAACTTAAAATCAAGGAGCTAATGTTGTTGACACGAACAAGATGACTATCAATATTTACTTTGTTTGTTTGTTTGTTTACATTCTCATTAAATGGCACCACGTAATCTAGAATTATAGAGGAATTTTGTAACTGGCATAGCTCGGGGGTGAATTTAAGTAATTATTGGATGATTACAGCAAAAAAAACAAAAGTAAATACAATAAATATCCTCATGTGATGACAAGGTACCAGCTTTCAAACGCTCAACATTTTTTGAGATTGGAGTTGATTTAATTGTATATATAAGAACCCATGTATAATTTGATGGTGTCAAAATTTGTTTCTTTGATTCATAATTATTAAGAAAACACACAAAAAAACCAAACAATTCCTTCCTTTTTTCCTTTCCTAACCAACTTCATTCTTTCATTTTTTAATAAAATTTGGACTTACTATAACTCCAAAAGATACAAATAGCACTTCATAAAACTATTTGTAATTACATTCCTTTCGTTAAGAAAATAAAAAAAAATGCTTTCCCTAAGAACATTATTGATCCAAGTTTTCCTTATACTCTCGACTGTTACTTCACTTCCAGTGTTAAGAAAAAGAGAGATTGTTACTAGATTACACACAGCCAGCACCACTAATACTGTAACCGATTTTTACTCTACCACAACCGAAGTAGTCGTTGCCCCAACAGTTATGTTTATTGTTAGTGGAACTGTAACCTTTACAACCACTTTGACCCCTGATAACGCTAACCCTACTGCCATTCCTTCAACTGTTACAAGTGTTGATCAAAGCATCTCCACATTTGCATCTACTTCTGGTGGTAATAGCAATGGCCAAACGGCCCAAAATTCAAACGACCAAGACACTCAGAATCAGAATGGTAACTCTAATGAATTCATCGATTCAAATGGTAACTCAAACAACCAGGGTAATTCTAATGACCACAGCTCTGGTTCTTCCTCAAGTAGTCAAAACTCTGGTTCAACTTCTAACAACCAAAGTTCTGGTTCATCTTCTAACAATAACAAGAATCAAAACTCAAACCAAGACAATAATGGTAACAGCCCTTCTTTGAAATCAACTGCATCGACGGGAACTACTACCTTTGGTACTACAAAAGGTAGAACAACATTGACTCCTACCACAACCACCAATGATGCTATTATAAGCTCCACTAGTTCGTCGTCTACTTCTTCAGAAACTGATCACTCTTCCTCAGAATCAACTTCGACGACAACTGTTACTAAGACTCAACTAGATACCATTTACACTACTACATTTACGACATCTTCCGTTGGAAACGATGATATGCCAACATTGACTGTATCAACTAGCAAGTCATCCACCAGTACCAGCACCAGCACCAGCACCAGCACCAGCACCAGCACCAGTACCGGTACAAGTACCAGCACATCCAGTACACCAAGCGCCAGTCCCACTTCAAAGTTGATTCAAAATGTCCCTTACAGTTTAACATACTCACCATACAACAACGATGGCACATGTAAGTCTGCCGATGATGTATACAGTGACTTATCTCAAATTAAATCAAAGGGTGTGTCCAACATTCGTGTCTACGGTACTGATTGTAACTCTCTAAACACTGTTCAACCTGCCGCTTCCAAGCTCGGTATCAGAATCAACCAAGGTCTATACATTACTTCTCAAGGCATCGACTCTATCGATGGCAGCTTACAAGACCTCGTGAACTACGCCAAGACTTCTGGCTGGGACATATTCGACTACATTACCATCGGTAACGAGGCCATCCAATCCGACTACTGTACCGTTGAGCAACTGATCTCCAAGGTCTCCTCCGTCAAGCAAACCTTGAAAAGCGCAGGCTACCAGGGACAAATCACCGTCAGTGAGCCACCTGTGGTGTTTGAGAACAACCCTGACCTGTGTACGAAATCCGAAATCGACTTCGTCGGCATCAATGCACACTCCTACTTCGACCCAAACAGCAAAGCAGAAACCGCGGGCCAATTCGTGAAGGGACAGGTACAGTTGATCCAGAACGTATGTGGAACTGCCAACGTCATCGTCACTGAGACCGGGTTCCCTTCTTCCGGTAACCAGAACGGCGGAAACATCCCATCCCCAGAAAACCAATACATCGCTATACAAAGTATACTTAATGAATTGAAACAGAGTGTAACAATCCTCTCCGCCTTCGACGACAAATGGAAATCCGAAGGCCCATACGGTATCGAACAATCTTTCGGTATTCTACAAATCCTAGCATAATTGTGGAAAGACATTTCATTGCATACTTCCCATTTTTAAGAAAAAAAAAAAAACTGTACTATATATTTTACCCATCCACGTAGTTATCATTTATTTACCATCTTTTTTATAGATTTATTTTTTCGTATTCTTTTTTGTATTATAAATTATCGTTTTAATGAAAAATTATTGTTACTCTTCATTCCATTTTGTATGTACAAGAAAAAAAAATAAAAAGATCAACAAGTGTAAATCCAATTGACATTAATAACATAATTAACACGGTGTCCTAAAACGACACTGCAGTGTCTTAACTGGGTTATACAGCAGATTACTAAGATTTAGAAGAGACCACCTTAGCTCCTCCTATTCCGGTAATCCCAAGCAACATTTTTAAAAATAGTCATATATTGATATCCCCCTTTTAGGAAAAAAGAACAAAAAAAAACCCACATGTTCTATTTTTAAATCAAGATAAATATGAAGAGCGGGAATTCTTTCTGCAGGAGTACCGTCACACCACTTTTGTTTTATAGTGTGGGTGGTGTGTCACTGCAGCAGATTTTCTCTGCCATATAAACCACGTAATTCAAATTGAAACCCAAACCAACCGACCGGGTAAAGAAATAGAGATTTGCAAGGGCAAGGGAAAAAAAATTAGCATCTCACAGAACAGGTCGTACGGCACAGACGCACTTTTAAGGGTTTGTCTGATACTGGCCCGTGGGGGGAGGGGGAGATGAGAGACGCAGAGAAAGAGACGCAGGGACGTTTTTCTATGATTAAATTCTATTGTTATTGTTATTGTTGTTGTTTTTCTCCCGAGTCTATAAATTGTTGTACGGGGTATTCTGGGTGAGATTTGGTTCATCTGAGATTTCTTTTTTCTTTTTAATTACAAAAAAGTTTTTGTCACTGGGTTCTAAGTTTTTAATATGTTTTTTTAATATGTTTTTTTAATTTTATATTTTTAATATTTTATATTTCCTTGCACTGGATTCCAAGGGAGTATTATACCCTTGCACTTTTACTGCTAAGATGAATTCTGGACCTTTTTTTATTCATTAAAACCGTTGGCTGGCGGTCAAATGAAAAAAAAAAATTAAAATAGAAAAGAGGGCTTTAATGTATACAAGAAACAACAACTGGTGAAACCTTTTATTTTGAATATATATATTTGAAATGATTTCTAATTCAAGATGTTTAGAATATTTTTTTTAATGTAAAACTTTTGTACTCATTTCATTCATAAAAGTTGTAAGGGACACCAATACATATTGGTAATAATAATAAAGAACTAAGAATAAAATTACAATAAAAAAAAAGCATAACCTTTTTGTTATTTTTTTTTGTGGGGAGGGGAAAACACTACAATAATCCATTCAAAATTACGAAAATTACAGTTGTCAGGGTACTGCATATGTTGAGGATGACACCTCATCAGAGGAAGCTAGTTCCACTATTGCTGGCGGTATTGGTGGTTTCCTCGATATTTGCCATTTCTCAACATAGCAGCTACAGCAGTACACAGCGGACCAAATCTATTATTAGTTTTGCTCCTAAGGGTTCTGAGGCAGAAGTTATCGCTAATTTATATGAGGATAACGACGATGAAGAGAAATATTTCGAGCATTTCAAGTTTGCCAACAGGAACTCTGTGTTTGCGTATTTGAGAGATAGCATTAAGCGTACACAACTAGGTAAGTTCTCATCCTCTAATTCTTTCAAGCACTGGTCTAATGAAAACAGCAGGCAGGAATACATCTTAAGTCACTGGGGGTCTTCCTCCTTATCTGATCAATGTAAACTAATGGTCAAAGCGATGTACTTTGGTAAAGAGGATTGGCATGCCAAGAAGATCAGAGATAGATTCAAAGATGAAAAGGAGGCCATGACGAATTTCCAAAACACTATTGAACGGTTGAGAATTTACAACAAATGTTTCATAGAGGGCGGTTTAGCTACGAAAAAGTTCTTTGAAGATTTGAAGAACGGGTTTGGTGTTGACGTCACTGCCGAAGACCTCCAAGCTAGAATGTTCCCATTCCTCAAACTTCTACCAGATAATCAGACCGAATATATGTACCCTCGTATTATGAATGCAAAGACGGGTGTCGTTAAAGATGCACCTGAAACCACAGTTCCTATTGAAGAATATAATAGCAATTTTTTGCACCAATGGAGAAAGGAATCCAAGGGCAAAGGTATAGTGACGACAATGGGGAAAGCTCAAGTGCCTATGTTCAGAAAACAACTTCGTGTTTGGAAGGAACTTGGTAACACCCTTCCAATCCAAGTCACATACAAAGCAAATGAATTGGATGAAAAAATACGTTCCGATATTGTGAAATATGCCAGGGAGACTGAACAGGATGTGTCCATAATTGATTTAGACCCTATTATGGACGCTGATGAAGCAAAAAATAAGATTCATCGTTTCAATAACAAATATTTAGCCTTCCTATTTAACACTTTTGAGGAAGCCATTTTCATTGATGTCGATGCAGTTAGTTTTGTACATCCAGATACCTACTTTGAAATGGAAACTTACAAACAATACGGACTTAGATTATGGAGGGATCGTCGTGGTAATACACAGACACACGGAGGTAAGTGTAACAATATTTTGAAAGGCATTGAACCATCATTTGAAGAACATCTTCTGTTAGGCTCCAACATGCACTTGAAATCTACTGATCCCAGAATTCAAAAATCCACAGACCCATATGCACTTTTGTTGAAGGATTATTTCACCAGAAATATTATACATCACGCTGAAAGTGGTTTGATTGTGACTAACAAAGTCCAAAAATTCACCTCTTTTATAGCAGCTTTCTATTTGAACATCAACACTGAATTTGTGTGGTGTTCGTACGGTGATAAGGAAACATTCTGGATGGGACCATTGATAATGGGTATGGAATTTTATTTGGATCCTGTCGGTGCTGCTGCTATTGGGAAAATAGTTGATACTAAGACATCGAAGGGAGAGGATATCAAATCTGTATGCTCCACACAAATGGCACATTTGGATGACGATATGAATCTGCTATGGGTTAATGGTGGTTTGAGGACTTGTAAACTAGATGAAGGGGCAGTCGAGGACTTTAAGAAGGACGAAGATTATTTCAGAAATAAGTTTGGTTCCGTACAAAACCTGGATGAATATTATAAGAGTCCCCTGGAAATAGATGGTTATATTGTTCCAGATCTAGATGACCTGAAATGGTCTCAAGCAAAAGAATGTAGAGGATATGTGCATTGTGTTGCTGCTAGGATCAATGATCAAAAACACAACGCTTATATCGGAGTTTTGGACCCTGAAACAAAAGAGAGAGTCCAAGGGTATGTTAGGACCTACAATGAAGTTTGACCTGATTTTGGATGATGATAGGTTCTTTTTGCCTCCCTAATTATCTCGTGTACATTTGTTCTTCTTCTATTGACCTTTTTTTTGATTAATTTTCATTTTTTGTCGTAATAATTTATTTTTAATTAATTGAAATTTTACTTGTATGTATTATATGTATCCTAATTCCAATATTCATGTTTTAATCTGTCATTAGCAATAAACATAGCTTTCATATATGACTTTCAATTGTAAACATCTACATGCACAGTAAAGTTGATAAACAGCTATAATGTGGCATATGATGTAGCAAACCAGTCGTAAAGAATTTCAAAAAGTTTAATAAGCGGTTTTAGCTCAGTTGGGAGAGCGCCAGACTGAAGAATCAACTTCGGTCAATTGTTATCTGGAGGTCCTGTGTTCGATCCACAGAAATCGCATTATTTTTTTGTTATTTTTTGCTATTGAAAAGTCTCGCTAAACAGTATCATACATACGCACGACATAATTTATTGAATTGTCTGCTGACTGTATTGTCTTTTATATCTCTATTTTTTTACTGACTTATGCAGTTTCGTCTTTACTCTTATGATATATTCTGTTAGAAAAACGTTTAAATAATTATAGAAGAGTATATGCAATAAGAATGAATGGTTTAAAAAGACAAATACGAAGTATTAAAAAGAAAAGAAATACAAAATATGTATATTTAATTTAATTTTTAATATCCGTTTAAGCCAAAGCAGTCAAGATGTCGGAGTCACCGGCGTCCAAAATGGAGACGACACCAACTCTGAACAACTTACCGACAGCGGTACCCAATTCGTTGTTACCACCTTGGAAGTAGTAGACCTTGGTCTTGGACAACATGGCGTAGTATTCCAACTCAGACTTTCTCAAGACTGGGGTGTTGGCAGCAATGATGACCAACTTGGACTTACCTTGTCTCAAAGACTTGATGGTAGACTTGTAACCAAGGGTGAACTTACCGGACTTGACAACCAAAGCCAACTTTTGGTTAATGGATTCTTGGGACTTAACTGGGGCCTGTTGAAAAAAATACTTTCGAATATATTGTCTTTTTTTTTTATTGTTTTAATGCAACAACATGAATATTTTATAATAAAACAAAAAGAGAATAGATGATGACATATGAATGTTAGTAAATTGTTATAATATAACAAAATGCAAATTAAAAATTAAGTAAATATTGATCAGAGTTACGTGAATTCTTTTTTTAGAAGTCCTTCTGTTTGTTCTTCTTGAATTTCACCACAATAAATCTAATCAATAACATGATAGGAATTATAATTATACTGACCATCTCTGCGTATTAGTTTGTTTAGTTTGTTTCTTTTTTATAGTATTTAAACACTCCGGTCACTATTGGTTCTTTTATAAATGATACAAGCAAAATTATAAATAAAATTGTAGTTATTTAAGAAAGACAGGTTGAGCATCGATTGAAGTAATTGGAAAAAGTTTCAATTTGCAAGTGCCACTGAGAAACAAGAAAGTTAAAAAAAAAAAAAAAAAAAATTTTTCCAAATTGCGAAAATAATGTATTTTCTTGTGACTGCTCCTTACATCCAATCACCACGTATTTAATTCAAAATATGTTAAGAAAATATAATTTTTCTCAGATAATTCATAGTTGAGAGTGATAAAATTCCCAATTAGGAAGTACATTTGATGGAAAAAAAAAAGTTTTCTTCCAAGATAGCCCCCCGGTGATGGGATGGGGCAGTAATTGTTGTAGCTGGAAAGGGCGATGGTAATCACTCTCTGTAACGTTTGTAGTATGTGTAGACTGGAAGGGTTACGAAACAGGAGGAGCGTGTCTGGGTCTGCGTAGTAGAGCTCTGTCTTTGTCCATGTCCAGGCTAGGTCACATCTGGGTTTAGGCTGAACACACAGAGTGTGGTTGGTAGACTTACACAGGGAGACCAGGTCTAGTTTTGGAAGCAGGCTGGGGGAGAGCAGTACGACTGGAGCGTCACAACGGGTCTGCAGACAGAGACAGAAACACAAACAGTGGCAACAGGCAGAGAACCGCAAGGGCAACGCTGTGTTTGTGTGTCTGTGTGTCTGTGTGTTCGAGGCGGGATACTGGGAAGTGGAACTAGGAAACCCAACTCAATTAACGAAATATTGTAAAACCTTCTAATATTCACAAAAGTGAAAAGATACGTATTTGACGGAACTCAGTTTCAATTTTAGGTTGTGCTAGTTATATTTCTTGAACAGCAAGAAGGTCTCCAAGTCGGAAAAAGTATGTGAAAAAACGTGAATAAAACTGTTTGCAGAGGACGGTATAGCGGTTGATTTTATTATAATGGTCGAATATAACTGAATAGCTATCGATATTGGAGAAATGAGAAGATTGTAAAAATCACTAGGCAAAAATAGTATTATGAAGACATAGTGAGAGTTTGTATGTGAAACGAAAGTATAAGCATAGGATTTTTACTGGGGAGAAATTGGCGACACATGAAATAATAGTACCGTTTTAATATATCTGTTTGATCGATTGTTAAAGAACTAATAATAATACCCTCTATATCAAATTTTGCAGGCTAGTTGATATTTTATCAGCATTTGTGAGATAAGGCCACAATTTTACTAACAATTCTTTTTTTTTATTTCTCATGACATTGTTATTAAAAAAAATTCAGATGGATTCAACATTATTTCTACCTTCAAGGACTCTTTTCCAATTAATTTAACCTTGAGCCCAACGAAGGAAGAAATTGAGTGAGTTTATTTTATTTTAAATTTTTTCTAATGATAATTTTACTTGTGGAATTAAAGGAACTATTTTGTACACAGAGATAAAACAAAAATGAAGGTTGAAATCGACTCCTTTTCTGGTGCTAAGATCTACCCAGGCAGAGGTACTCTGTTTGTCCGTGGTGACTCCAAGATCTTCAGATTCCAAAACTCTAAGTCCGCTTCTTTGTTCAAGCAAAGAAAGAACCCAAGAAGAGTTGCCTGGACTGTCTTGTACAGAAGACACCACAAGAAGGGTATCACCGAGGAAGTTGCCAAGAAGAGAACCAGAAAGACCGTCAAGGCTCAAAGAGCTATCGTCGGTGCTTCTTTGGAATTGATCAAGGAGAGAAGATCCCTAAAGCCAGAAATCAGAAAGGCTCAAAGAGAAGACAAGAAGAAGGCTGACAAGGAGAAGAAGAAGTCTGACAAGGCTGCCAGAAAGGCTGAAAAGGCTAAGTTGGCTGGTTCCCAAGGTTCCAAGGTCTCCAAGCAACAAGCTAAGGGTGCTTTCCAAAAGGTTGCTGCTACTTCTCGTTAAAGAATGTCCAGTTTTATTTACCAAACTCATTTTTTAATTTTTTTCTTTACTTCTATAAAAATCATCACACAATAAAAAAATAGGCAATACTAATTTTATCCGCTTTTTTTTTGTTATCATTTTTAAGTCATCCATCCATACCATATCTTTATTATTTAGTTGATAATATGTAGTAATTAAGATATATGACAATTTTAGTCAACCTAAAATAAAAAGAGAAGAGAGAAAGGGAGGGAGACACAACTGAAAGGGCGGATAGAATCATAGATGAAGTGTATTTGATGTACTGATTGTCAGTTCTACTATGTAGTTGGGATTATCAGTCGCTTTTTGTCTCTGTAGTGAGCGTACGTGCTAGGTTTGCAGTATGAGCTACTAGCAGTAATACGTTTTATCTTAAGACAATGTCCCAAATCATAACTAAGTAAAACCTCTTAATATAAATGAGAGGTTTTTTTCATTTTATATACAGTCTCTCATTGCACATTGTCAATATTCTACAGAATGGAGAGTTATTTGTTGAAGCCATGTAATTTACCTTTTCTGGAAATTTACAAGGTTTTCAACGAACTCCGAGAGAGAGAAAAATTGCACACAAAAGTAAGTGGAATGGTTTTATAAAAACGTCTCAAAGATAATCGATTTGAGGATACTTTAACAACCTTCAGTTGAGACTATTAAAAATGTTGATTTTTTGCTAATAAATAAACTTTTGAATATCTTCATATATATAAATATATATAATGATGTATTGTAACTTGTTGAAATAGATGACTACGTTTAACCAATTCTTTTTTCTTTCCAAATGTTAACAGTAGTGTAACTATAAAAATAGATATGAACTGGTTTAGCTTTTATTTGTATACGTTTCTGGTACTAGTTTCTGTTGAAGCACAAACCACGCAGACTATCTGTGATACTACTATACCCCTCAACACTCTAGAGACAACACCTTTCTCAACATCACAAACACCGATGGTTGCCAACGGTAAAAAAGTTGTTGGATATTTTGAATACTATAGATCTATTAAATATGTGAGTGATTGTGGAACTAATCCTCCAAACATAGTGACAAAGACAATATATGGTTTTTAGAAAATAAAAAAAAAACGATAAACATAATTCTATTTCTTCATATGACTATTGCTGGCTGGTCCAGGTTTTTGTTCGTTTATTTGAGCTGTAATACTAATAGCAAATATATTTTATCTGTATAGCTATAATTTCATATATATATTTTTTTTAATTCTGCTCAGTTCTTAAATAACTTTTTCAAACCCGATTGTATCCTGTATTGATTAATAAATATCATATTTTGTTAGTAAATGAAGTTTTTTCAAACGAAAAAATATTGGGGTTAACTAAAACTTTTAAAACATACCAGAAAATCTTCCATACTTTCTCCCTTTGGAACTACATTAGCCTCTTTAATAACGCCTTGGATAGTGGTAATTATCTTATTTCTTTTGCTTATTTCATTTTGAACACTGGCTTCCAGTTTCTTTAAAGATTCTATCTTGGCCTCGTTTTCGGGGTTCCAATTATCTTCTAGTGACTGTATACGGTCCTCCATCTTTGTCAATTCTGTTGTATGTTCCTCAATAACATCTAAGATCTCGCTGTTGCCAGGAACACTGTTCAATGAATTCAATTTCACCAGTAACTCATTCCGATCGCCTTGTATTACACGGAACTCATCTCTGAGTTCAGTAATCGCTTCATAGGTACATTCGTCAGCTTTAATGCCCTTGGGAAGATCTAACTTTTGCTCTTTACAACAGTAAATCGTAACTTTTCCAAAAACTTTAGAGACGATCTTACCTTCATCAGACAGTCTTTCTAACGCCTTGAGAGCATTTGGTTTAGAAACTTTATAATCTTTCTGTAAATTATTTACAATGTCGTTAATGGCGAACGGTTTATACTGTTCTACAAGATAATTTTGTATAATAGATTCAACATCGAGTTCTGAATTACTTACACACTGCTTCTTCTTAGGCGGCATTTGTTGTTCTTATTATTGTTGTTTTTTTCTCTTTTATTTGCCTTTTGCCTACTTTTTAATAAAATTACAGATCTAAAAACTTTTTACGTTAATCCGTTTGAATTAAAAAAAAAAAAAGACGAAATTGCCAAGCGAGATATCTAAGAAGAAGAGGAGATGTAGAAAGAAAAAGCTACCTACCCGAGATCATGATAATTGTTGCTAGGATAGCAGATCTAGTTTCTTTTTTTCATTTATCGGGTTGTTGCATGTCTTGGTAAGTCATACTTACGTCAAACAATGAAATAAAAAAAAAAAGGTCTCGACTCCAATTCCTCACTTCTACCTCGACGTTTCTCACCCTCGCCATACCCGCCCCCACCTAAACAAGCACAAAATTGAATCTTTATGACTTCTTTTCCCTTCCCCCCCTCTCAGCGGGATGCGAGATTTAGATTACTTTACCAGTACAACGCACTAAGAAGAAACCATCCACCCAGCCTCCCCCCACCTACTTCCCGGAATAATTAGTAGTTGTTCCGGGAAGCTCCATGCATTCCACTGTTTTCCCCGCAGCAAATCATTTGCAGATTGCTCTTTTTTTTTCCGAAGCATTTGCTATGAGTTTTTCCGACGGATTGTGTAAAGTTCTATGCGTCCCACAAACAAAAAAAACTAAGATCCTCTAAGAAAGCGACGTAGAAGGTATTGCTTCTAGAAGCAATTGTAATAAAATTATTGTATACCAATACGTCTTTTGCTTTTTTTTTTTTTTATCTCGGAGGACAACGGATTTTGACCCCGCTAGTTTGTTTGAAGGCCCATAAAAAAAAAAAGTTTTTGACCATTTTTCTTTTTTTGTTTATTATTTACATTATAAGAAAGAAAAAAATATCTGTTGTCTTATTTTAATTGTGGGACAGTGTCAATAATGACCCCACTCCCTTCTCCTTCTTAGTCCCCGCAGGAATAAAGGCTACTGAGATATAGACAGATATTTAGGACCCTTTTTCGTGCTGGGTCTCTATACAGTAAAAAAAAAAAAAAGAAAGAAAAGAAACTAAGGGCAAAATAACTAAGTGAAGGAGAGAGAGAGAAAAAAAATTTTTTTTAGTACTATCTTTCCTGGTGTAAATTCTTTGTAAAGACTCAGTGCTTCCCTATATTCTTAACCAAAAATTTTTTTTATTTAGCAAGATAAAAACAAAATAAACAACAATACAAGAAAAAAAAAAAGAAAGGAGTTTTTTTTATAATTAAATTTGAAAAAAATTTAAAAAAATTTAAATAAAAGATAGTAGCAAAGAGTGAGAAAATTATATATATATCAACGAAGGTGACATAAAATTTAAACGACACTCTCCAAAAATAAGTAAATCACCTTATGCTACTCTATTAAAGAGTACAAAAGAAAGAATCTAGAGGCAAATATTTTTTCCAAGAAAATAATATAAAAAAAAAGTATTACTAGAAGAACTAGAAATTCAAGATAGAGAAAAGAATAAAATAAAATAAAATAAAGCATAACCCTTCATAAATACGCATATTCCTAAATTATAGCTAGAAAAATTAAAGAATCTGGGTTGTATCATTACAAATATTTGAAAAAAAAAAAATAATGTCAGAATTACAAGATGAAGGACATTCCAAGTCTAAAGCGGGCAAAGGTGACGATGCCCCAAGGCCACACGTGTGTCCTATCTGTCAAAGAGCGTTCCATAGATTGGAGCATCAAACCAGGCACATGAGAACACACACGGGTGAGAAACCGCATGCATGTGATTTCCCAGGCTGTGTCAAGAGGTTTAGTAGAAGTGATGAGCTAACGAGGCATAGAAGGATACATACAAACCGCATGCCAAAGGGTAAGAGAGGTAGAAAGAAGAAGCCTGAGACTCTTTTGGCTGAGCAAAGAGCACGTGAAGAGGCTGAGAGAAATAAAGACAATCCAAATTATGTACCACCATCGAAGGGCAGCATCAGGAGGAAAGCAAAACGTGCCACGACATTTGAGCTTGGTGAGTCCAGCCAACACTCGTCAACTACTTCACCCATTCCGTCGTCGCCATTGGCCTCGTTGGAGCCTTCTACAGTGACCACACCGGAGAATAACCTGGTTCAGCCAGTGATACAATACAACCATGTCCAAAGCAATCTGCCACAAGTGCAACCTCAACAACCAATACGTGTTGTTTCATCCCCAAGCAGCTCTAAACCCATGCTGGGACTGGGTGGTAGCAGCAATAACAACAGCAGAATACGACTGAACGCACTGTCGTCGCTGCAGATGATGACACCACTGACGAACAGAAACAGCAGTTCCTCGATAAACCTACAATCTACATTTATAGACACACCAGATTCTAATGTTAACAGGAGCAATAACGGCAGTGGTATAATCCTACCGAGACCCCAGTCTTTGACAGACTTTGCCTCGATGCAGAATAACAACAACAATAGTAACACTAACGGTTATCAGCATCATGACCGTCTAATCACATCGCCACACCTGCAGCCCTCGATCATGAAACGCCCGAACTCGGTGTTGAGTCTCAATGAGATGATTACACAAAACACACTGGGCCACACAGGGGACACAGGCTACAACTCCTCTTATGACGATGATAATGACAGCATCAGAGACCCCGAGCTAGATAACGAGCAGTTACGTAAAAAATCCAAGACGGGCACGCCCACCACGGGTCTCAGCCGTTCCACCAGTGGCCTCAACTTGCTGTCACTCAACACAAGAACTACAAAATCTCTAACTAACTTACAAGACATGAACAAAGTCAACGAGAAACTGCACCAGTTTCAAAGCCAAAAGATGTCACCTACTCTCTCTCCTCAAGACGAAAGCAAGCTTCCACCCATTAGAAGTCTACCATTACAATTCCCAACAGATTAGGGTGTATATAACAATATAATAATAGTAATAATATAACATTAGGGCATTTTATTTTATTTATTTATTTTTTTTTTTCCTACTATGTCATATTATCGTATAGAAACCTCAACGTAAATCATTTCCTTCACACAATATTTTCTAATCTTTCTTTCTTTTTTTTCTTTCTTCAATGCTTTTATTCTACCCACTCCTCCTTCACACTGTAAACAAGAAATAAAATGAAAACAGCTCAATCCACAATTTCCTCTTTTGGCCGGATAAAAAAAAATAATCTCCACCCTGGTTTTTTTTTTTTATTTTTTCGTTTTGCCGTGGAAAAGAAATTCAGTAAAGAACAAAACAAAAAAATAAACCGGGAAACAGAATAGAGGAACCTTGTGTGTGTGAGTGAGTGGGGCTACGTGTGTTTCTTACAAATCCCATACAACACACCTCTATTTTTTGTTTCTTTCTCTCCCGGGCTAGACCCCCCATCCGCCTCCCCATCCCATTGTTGTATGGTGCTACTGTTGTTCTCTTGTTGTATTGTGTTTTTTTCGTGTTCAAGTGCTTGTGTGCGTGTGTTTGTGTGTGCGAGAGAGAGAGAGAGAGAGAGAGAGGGAATTAACTTTCACGAGACAGAGAAAGAGGGGGAGGAAGGGGTGCCAACACAGAGAGACAGGGAAGGACGTGGTGGTAAGAGAGAGAGAAGAAGGATAGAGACATAAGACAGAGAGGTTGACACCCTGCCCTCCTTCCCCCTCCACTTCCCGTCTAGCCAGAGCAAGAACGTTGAGCTAGGGCCCCATTTTTTTTTTTTTTTTGCACATGGAAAGTCTCTCTCTCTCTCCGGTGCAGGGGGTGGGGGTAGAGAGAGAGAGAGAGACCAGGGGGGAGGTAGAAGGGAAGGTGGGACTGTGTGTGGGCCCCCCGGGAAGCCAACAGAACCCAAAATAAACCAAAAAAAAAAAGATGCTAGAAAGAAAGCCAGGCAGAGAGGGGAGATTGAGCGAAAAGGGTTTTGTTGTTTCCCCCTTCCACGGGTCTGTGGCACTGTTGTGAAACTGTGTGTGGGAAGACAAAGGAGGATTTTCCTTTCAACAAAAAAAAAAGCATACTTATTCATTTACACAGCTTTGAACAACAATGACAAAACTGTTACGAGTGTCAGATGAAGATAATGAGGTGTTAACAAGGAGAGAGAGAGAGAGGGCGTGGCTGCCTTCCTTTATTTATCTCTTGCCCTTACGTCTCTCTAAATTTGCGGGGAATTTTTTATTCTTTGTTCTATGTTGATCTTTTTGATTCTACACCCTTCTACTTTCCCTCTCTCTCTCTCCCCCTCCTTTCCATATGTCATGTCTCAAAAACTCAAAAACACTATGATAATAATAGTAGAAGTTAAAAATGTTTTTACGACAAAGTAGCTTTTTTTTGAAAGAAATCTTTTTCTTCTTACTTTAATTTTTTTTATATAAAATAGAAAGTAAAAGAAAAAAAATTATTACTTGTTTCTTTTGATCTATTTCAATCGGTTCTTTAAATTTTATTTTCTTCTGTCTTTTTAAAGTGCGTAACTAACCATAACAGATCACATGGACATAAACTAAGAGTTTATAAAACAAAAAACCCAACATTTTTTTTTAAAAAAAACCAAACCCTCATAACGAACAAAAGATCCAACACATTTATTGTTTGTCTTTTATTTTTTTTTAATTAAAGAAATACAACACAACAACTGGTATCAAATTTCATTCTTTCATTATAAATTTTTTTTTAATCCCCTCCCCCTTTTCTGTTTCTTTCCAAAAAAAAAAAAGAGATCTACATTTTTTTTAAAAGAACAAAAAGATTTTAAAGAAGAATAAAATAAAATTACTACACACTCATTATAACAACAACAAATATTGCATTATGTCTTCTATCGATGAGCAGGAACTTATCTTTGAAGATGATATTTCTCAGGAAATTGAACTTATGACTACTGACGATATCGAGGTAAATCCTCTTCTACGATCGCCTCTTCTAAACCCTGTTGATAACGTACAAGCGAATGTTCAGAGTATAGCGAGTGCGATGGCGCAAAATAGTAGTGATGAGTCTCGTCTGGAACGGATCCAGAAGGGCTATGACATTCCAAGGAGTTACAGCGATTGTATGTATCCTTTCTCAAGTATTGTCGAGCACATGGCCGAGACTAACTACAAGATATGGTTGCATTCTAAAACCTGAAATAGAAAGAAACAAGTAAAATAAAATGTGATGAATTTTTATACCACTCAATATCAAAAAAAAAAAAACTACAAAAAGAAAAAAAAATTTAACAACATCACTATTTTTTTTTTCCTTATTTCTATTTTTGTCGCTAACGATTTATTATTGAAATAAAAACTAGAAGAATAAAATATACTTCTATTCTTTTTTTCATTACTTTCTTATTTCTTTTGCTATTTTGACTGTACAAAAGAAGAAACAAGAACGTTTAATGGAATCTTACAAACAGAAAAACAAAAAAAAAATTACTTTTCTACTTCCATGACATGACTTTAATGAAGATGTCCCAGCCTGGTGCAGGTTCTTTTAAGAATACTAAAAATTTTTAAACTCTTTTTTTTAAATTTTTTTTTTTTTTTTTTTATTCGACCTTTTTTTTTTCCTTTGAAATCGAATAGAAGTTCTAAATATATAAATCTTATATTTTTTTTATAAATATAACTTTGATTTTTTTTACTAGCTATTAGTAGAAAATTTCAGAAAATATTATATTTGGAAATTGATTTTGCTTCAATCTAATTGCAAGGTGTCCTTTTGCACTTCTTTTTTTTTTTCTCCAGTTTCATTTTCCCCTCGAATAGGTGTTTATGCAGTATCCATTCCTTTCTCCAAGAAGAAAACATATTTTATTTAGAAACTAGGTAATGTATTTGATGATTCTATTGGATATATTTATGAATAGTTATTCATTATGTACATGCTTATAGATCATTATTAATTCTTTTCCTGTTCATAGTAGAATTATTCTATGATTTGATTATGCATTTCATTGGTATATTCCTTAAAAAAATATTTAAAACGTATATATCAAATATTTATGCTTTTAAGTTATAGGGTGGGCTCAGAAAACCGTACCTTATAGGCTTTCCATATTAAGGATCTAAAATGTTGATATCTCTCATCTCGTATTTTCAACTCAGAGATAATTATGTATCAAAAATGAAAAAAAAAAAAAACTGGTTTCTAATTCTCAAAAAAAAACGTCGATATTGTCTTAAATTTTTGATTGATATTAAAGTCATTGTTTTTTTGAGCAGAATTCACCAGTTCTTTTAAGATTTGTGAATGATATGGTGTAGAACAAACAACGATAATTCATTTGACAGTAACAGTAACAGTTCTGCTTCCTGATTCCCTTAATATAATATCGATTGATTTGTAATTGTTTGCGGTTGGATCACATTGGTTTATTATTGAATATTCGGTTTACTTCAAAGGAATTGTTATTACGAAGAAAGAAAAAAATTATAGATATAATTAGTCTTCGGTATTAAATTAAATAAAATAATTGGTCGGTTTAATCTTCAGGGTATTTCGCACCATAAGCATCGCAATAATTCTTCAACTGATCAATGAAACATTCATTCTGTAGATTATTACGGCTATTAATCTCAGAGTCCTTCCAATCCATGAATTCATATAAATTACGTGTCTTAAAGGCATCGATGATATAGTTGATAACGCCCTTTACAACGAAAATATAACTATTACTGTCTGCTTCACTTACTGAATATTGCATGTAGTCCTCGTACTCTCTAGTTTCGTTATTTTGACCTACAATATCCCAGGATATTATAGAGTTAGGAGATCTCACATTATATCCTGCAGCGCCAAAGTTGTTCTTTAGTCTCCAATTTTTAACCGGTCTATCGAAATCTAGTTGTTCAGTGATTAAACTGTAATAGTAATTTCCTTCGCTTTCCTCTAATATTGCCAATGATGGTCTATAGAATCTAGAAGATATACCACAGTTGTCAATGTGAGGTTTCACAAAACCGAGCCACATATTACGGCCACGTAATTCGGGAACCACAGGAGGTAGTTTTATATACGATGTACCACCACGGATTGATGAGAAAAACTTTCCAGAGTCACCAACTTTCTCTTTCATTTCAAATTTCTTTTCACAGATACCACTGTCCAAAGAACATTTCACGATTGTTAAAGGTGATACCATGATAACTAAATTTACTGTTCCTCTTGAAGGCTCGGAGGCACCATCCTCATCATAATAAAATGGTGACCAGTTCTTCTGGCCATCGTCGAATTTCACACCAGGAATATACAGTGGAATTGTTGAAGCATATGCTCTGTGTGGCATTACTGCATGCATTATTCTTCCAAAAAGCTCATGACCTCTGTTGAAAAAGACAATTGGTTCCGTTGTACCATCCTGATTCTTTCTGAGACTGATCTTAGGGTCTTCTGGGCCGGACAAACCAGCGTGCTTGAAGATTTTAAACGGAACATTGACCAAAGAAGGGTATATCCTGTAGTATTTGGAAAGTAACTCGTATCTCTCAATTTCCATGATCTCTTTATTGTACGCTAGTGTTTCAGGACACTTTTCACGTGAACTCTCATCTGCAACCTCAGAACAGTTGTAATCTTGATATTTACTTTCGATAGCAGCAACCTGCTCATCTAAATCATCAGGAATAGTCACATCTAGGTACGGTACTCTCTTTCCTTTGATTTCATTCCAATCTCTGTCATAGGCCTCTGATATAATAAGAGAAAAGTAACCTAGGTTTCTATACTTAGAAGGAGAGAACACTAGTCTAGTGTATACGATGTGGCACTGATAGTCTTCGATCCACTGTGCAGAGGAACCAAATCTAAACAAAAACTGTTCAGCTACTTGTTTCAGCGTCATCTTCTTTTCCTCGGCAATTCTCTCAAACACACCCCTCAGTCTAGGGTCCTGTATCATAAGACGCTTCATTAATTCATAATGGTCCTCCTCTAAGTATTTAATTTCAGGTGAAAACTGGAGATCTTTTTCGAAAGAAATAGCTTTGCATTGGTCTTCTTTCTTGGCCTTTCTATCGATATCAGCGTTACCTTGGAAACTTTTTACTTTGAATGGAGTGAAGCTACGATTCGTTACAAAGTCAGATGTTGCCATCAGCTCAAAATCCTGCTTTGCTATCATTTCAGAACTATCATAGGAACCCATTTGTGCCCTTCCTGGAACATATGGTCTCTCATTTTGGAGTTCTTTCTGTAATTCATTCCATTCCATCAGCTTCTCTGGATATAGATTACCGTTTTCATCTAATGATGTTCGTATTTTGCTGCCATTGTCGTCAATGACAGTGCTGTTTCCATATAGCACATCTCTATACCTATACACTACAGAAAATGAATCCTTGTTCAAAGTTAAGAACGCCCCATAAAATATTACCAATAGGCATAGAATCATAATCCCATATGTTCTTTGTTTCACGACCTTAGTGGTCTCGATATGATGCTGCACATACTTCGATAGCATAGATGCACGGGTTCTCATCAGATGTAGATATCTTACCGTCTTGTTCTTGGCCATTGTGCTGTATGTCTCCTTGGTCTCCAGTGATTCCAAGTCAATAGATGACGACGACCCGCATGGTACATCAGAGACTTCCTCACTGTTCTTTTTACCTTTCATATTTTAAGTTTGTTATTTCTATTTTTCCTTTTGAAATTAGAACAAGATTATTTGTAAGATTTGCAACATTAACAAAGAAGTAAATCCGATTTAATACAAGTATATATATATATATATGAATACGTGGTGAAAGTAACACTAAGGGCAAGTAAAAAAAAAACAACAATGAAAATGAAAATTAGTATGAAAATTAGGCATAAGTTGATGTAGTTCCCTTATTCAAACGACAAAAAATCCAGCATTATGAGTTCCTAATCTTTTCCTACCTTGGTTTCTTCATTTTTTCTTTTTTTTTATTTTTTTTTCCAATAATGATTGTTTATTTTTAAATTTGTTGTGTTTGTTTTTGCCCATCATATCTTTAGGCTAGGCAGGCGAGAATGAGGGTGTTAGTAGAACAAGCGGGAGTACATTGTGTTTTACCAGCCTATTAAAGAATAGGGACCTAGTCTCTCTCTCTCCCTCTCCCTCTCCCTCTCTATCTCTCTCTACATATTATTTTCCGAAGATGACAGCTATCCTCTATTTTGCAATCATATTTCCAGTTTTCATTTCTTTTTATTTTTAGACCCTCTCTCTCTCTCGTTCTGTAATAATGGTGCGAGACACTCAACTAAATCCTTGATGTTAAAATACCCCACCTTGGACAAACTAGGAAATTCATACAGTATTTCCCTGCAGGACGTATCTTTCTCCTTCTCCCCCCAAAGACCCGTTCTATGCAGCACTTGCAGTTTGGAATCTCAAATGTTTATCTCAGTCTCCTGCAGTTATTTCTGTGGAAACATTGAAAGAAAGAGAGAGAAAATACAGCAGCACAAAAGAAAAGTGAGATCCAAAGGGTTTTTGTCCATGTATCTGCGTTATTTTCTGTGTGTATTTTTATGGAATGCTCAGTTTTCTATTTTTAAAAGGTTTGTACGATAATTTCTACAGCAGGCACAGAAAATAAGGTAGAAGTAAATGAAAGAAAAAAAAAAAAAACGGGATTTTCATGAATTTGAATTACCAGAAAAGTTTTTTTGGGAAGGGTCCTCCCCGCAGAGGTTAAGCAGCAGGACGAGAGAAAGTCACCGTGTGCGGGTATTTCATGGAAGTGGGGGCAGGTGGGTTGAAGAAACCAGATATGTATGGACTTCTATTCGTATTCGTCATAGTAATTAAATGCAGTTTTTTCGAAAGTTAAATACGTGGCCTCTTTGTGGTTATTGCTTTTATGACGGACTCATTTTGAAATGCATATCGAAATCACTCTATTAAGCTTAAGACTCGGTGGTGGGGGGGTTTTGACGAACTACGAAAAGTTGGAAATATAATATGAGTAAACAATTTTGTAATAATGATAAGTGATAAAGTATTGAAATAATACATTCGTTATTTCTTTAATTTCCAATGATCCATATATATTAAAGAAAGAAAGACAGTATTTTGTAGGTGGGGGGTGGCAGGAGCTAAATATATTGATTTTATTTTGTTTTTGTTTTGTTTTTATTTTGTTTTTCTATTTTATATCTGCTAGTCTTGTGGTGTTCATATGGACCTTAATATCCATTTCATCCGTATTTTCTTCGATGTCTCTGATACGGTTTTGTTGCGAGTCAAGTTCGTCACCTGTGGCAACAGCCAGTTTTCTTAGTCTGCCACTGATTTGTTGGATCTTGTCCAGGTTTCTATCAATCTCAAGCTCCATCTCGTCATCTTCTTCGTCGTTTTCAAATTGGTATTTCTTGGCTGACGATAGTACCTTCTCACGTTGGTATTTTTCTCGTACGGAACTCATCTGGTTGTCTCCATTTAGTGCACCTTCTATTCTCTGTGTTGACTGGTGTAATTCCTGGGACATGTGCTCTGCCCTTAGCTTGTCTTCCATCTTACGACTCTTGATGAGATCTTCTCTCTCACGTCTTCTTCTCTTGGAGCTGAAGGGATTCGATACATGGACAGCAAGAATGTTACGGTTAAGCTTCTTCAACTCGGCAACCTTTTCGTCTGCTGCTGTGTTTTGAATCTTGATCAGGTCAAGGTTTCTTTCAACGTTATTCAGTTTTTCACTCTGGTGACCTAGCATACCCAAAGTGTTCATACCTGCCATCTCAGCTTCCTGTGCCATCTTCAAAGTATTTCTAGTAGAAGCAACAGAACTCTGCTTGGTAAATCTAATTTGTTCCTTGATTTCATCAACAGCCTGGTCTTCTTCCTCTTGCTGGCGTTGCTCTTCTTCTCTTTGAATTTCATCAAAAGTTTTGTAGCCTCGTTGCATTTCCCCAAGTTGATCGTATGCCTCTTCTTCCTGCTGCCATTCTGGTATTTGCTCTTGCTGGTACATATCGTATCCAGTTGCATTGAGATCATCACCACGTTCATTAATCGTCGCGTTCAAGTCCAGCTCATCCAAAGCCGTTTCGTTTTCCACATATTTGGATGGCTTGCCCATGTACTTATCTTCAAACACAAATTCATTGGCATCCTCTGGTGCATCATTCAAATCTAAGTCATCCGCTTGTCTGTTTGCCTCTTCAGCTAAAGCTACATTATTGGAATCAGCTGCTGTAGCATAACTGCTTTGCTGAGGTTCTGCAACTTTCCGTCTATGATATGGGTTTGTGTTGGATCTAGAAACGTTACCTGATCTTGAACCAGTCAAGTAGGTATCACCACCGAGGGTTGCATATGGGTTAGAGCCTGCACGGGCACCATTTTGTGAGTTGTCATTCCCACTTAGAGCGTTTTCGTTGTATGTGCTGCCATAAGCGTTAGCACCGTATGGATTTGGAGATGCAGATTTGGCCATGCCATATGAATTTGCTGCATTATCATAAGGACTGGCATTCAAATTGCTCCCTGATCTTGGTTGTTGGGCTACAGGAGCAGAGGTAGCTTGATGGCCTCCATTTGAACCACCATAAGGATTAGAGTCTTGTCCACCATATGGGTTAGAACCTGATCCGCCATATGGATTGGAATTTGATCCACCATATGGGTTAGAACTTGGTTGTCTACTATATGCATTGGCACTTGCTGAGCCGCCATATGCATTAGATGCTGCTGCTCCTGCTGCTCCTGCTGCCGCACCCATAGCACCGCCAGCTGCCATTCGGCCATAAGGATTCGATGCCAAAGTTGGTTTCGCCCTGTTCACTGGTTTCATCGGTTGACCAGGCGTGTTGTTGTAAGCGTTCATATCATTAGAACCATGCTCGTTGTCATATCCACCTGCTGTTGATCCATAGGAGTTGAAGTCATCGTACCCACCACGGCTACCATACGTATCATCTGCGGCAGCTGATCCATACGGATCAGCATTATATCTATAAGATTTATCTGTTCTTGCATAGGGGTCTTTGACAGCGGCAGGTTCATCTTCCTGTTGATGCTTCTTCTTCTTCTTCTTCTTGTCCTTCTTCTTGTCCTTGTCATCCAGTTCAGATTTGTTCAGGTCTTCTTCATCGTCCTTCTTCTCCTCCTCAGTTTCTTCCTTTGGGGTAGCAAAATCCTCGTAACCAGGTGGAGCATATATCTTACTGGTGGCTCTATCTTTTGCAAACTGACCATATGCAGCAAACTTCGATTGCGGCTGCCTAGTCGTACTCTTCGTAGTAATACCTAATTCCATCAACTTCTCCCGGTTCTCCTCCGGGGTTGCCTCTTTAGGAGGCTTCATTTTAAAGAACTTCTTAATACCCATCGATATTCAATAGGTTGCTAATTTTTTTGTTATTGATTCTGAGAGCTAAATTAGGCTTATCTGTGGAAAATACCCAAAAATTCTGAGTAAAATGTGATATACAAAAAGTAAATTAAGAATATATTTATATAATTTTAATGTGCTAATCACTATGTAGGAACTCGAAATTCCGGGATGAGGGCAAAAAAAATTGTGGACGACAGTTCAAACTCGCTCGCGTTCCCTTTATTTCAGAAAAAATTTCGTATATTGTGTTCTAACTCATTGGTGGGTATTATAGTAAACTTTTTTTATCCTTTCCATTCCTTTTAAGATGGGGGCGTATTTTGCAAGATTAGTTTTAGTAGCTATTTTTGTTTGTTTGTTTTATTGTGAATGTTCAATAGTGCTGTTTTCTAACGGTGGTAATTGTCGATATGGATGGACTGTGGTCTACTACTGTCCTTGAACACACCATTAAAAACCGGATTCCTTTCTGGGTCCGTTGTTTGTAAGCCAATGTTGTCAGACTCTATAATGGGGGTTAATTTCTTTGGTGTGGGTAAGAACGGATTTATCATTTTGTGACTGTTATTTTCTGTGTGTAGGGTTGCTGATGAATTATTTTTCTGCTGGTTTATCATAGTATGGGTAGACTTTGGAGTCCTCCTTTGAGTAGTAGCCGTCGCTTCCAAGGTTGAAAATTGGAGTTTCATGTTTTCAGGTAATAGGTCTAGGTATTCTACCAGTATTGTTCTTTTAATTTCAACTTGAGGCTGTTTGGAGTTGATAATCTTACCATATATGTCTGAATAAGTATCAGTTCCGTCGTTCCACAAATGTACATAGGATTTTATTGCTGATCTACATAGATCCTTTTGTTTACACCAATTTCTGAATTTTGGTTGATCAGAACGGAAGAATATATCTTGGATCAAAGTGATTGATATTCTTTGTAAGATTAGATCGTCGATTGAGACTCGAGAAATAAAACGAAGTAGTTGGTAGAGTGCAACGTTCTCGTTTAACGAAATCGTACTTATTATTTGATTTCTTGTACTTTGTTGATAAAGTTTAACAAACAGATGCAAATAATTGTGGTCTACCAATAAACCACCATTGTAGGCACTCAACTGCTCTGCAAGAAATAAGGTGGAGAACGCTGGTATGTAGACTACTTGGTGAACATATTTCATCAGCTGGAATTTCGAGTGTTTTAAATTGATTTCTTCGGCGTTATCAACTTCAAATGGATTGATACCTATTAGACTATACTGATTGAGAAACTTTGTGGAAATAGTGACTGTATAGAATAAACATATCACCAATCTCTCAAATGTTACGTGATAACTAGTGACAACAGTATTTTCTTTCTTTTCAAAGATAAAAGTTGATTTCGGGATTGGAGGTAGTGATATCCTCATAGTCTTATCAAACCATTGTGGTAATTGATATTCAAAGGACTTGAAGGTTTTGACTTTGGATTTGATCGAAGCACTGTCTATCACACTCAACTCGTCGATAGATGTTTTAAATATATTTGATACATTAGTGAATTCAAACACAAATTTGGTCAAATGATATTGCAAGTACGAAAAGAGGGCAATTAATGTATGTGTTGTGCCGAGTTCATTCAGGACCTTGTGTAACTCAGATACGTTGCCCATTGGATTTTCTGCCAAATATATCAAGTTTATCAATAGCAACGAAACCAATCTCGGGTAATTGAAGAAATTAATATCTGGTTGATCTACTATCTCCATGATCGTTCTTAATGCTAAGGGTACACTGGGGATGGATAGGGTCTCATCGACAGTATTTTCAATAATTAATTTGCGATAACATTTCTTAAAGAGGTAGTCAGAAACCAAATCTGGGAAGCACAGAGCTCTATTGTAAAGTTCCAAGAGCTGGCCCTTAATATCTAAATTATCTAAGAGTTGTTCCCTGTCCGCTAGATTCTCGTTTATCAGTTTACATATATAAAGATCCATTCCGACTTTGTTATTCACGTTCCAAGTTAAGTTATCAATCTGCAGTGCACAATACACCAAGTATCCCAGTGGCAGCTGTCCCATCATCGCTTCCAAAAGCGTATGTGTTTCAATTCCACTAACTCTGTGTATCTGGATCACATCCAGCAAGCCAACATCCAAGCCCTGTCTAGGTTTATTACTCAACACAAGACCTTCACATTTCAGTCTATGTGGATTCCACGCCAGCACATAACACAGCAGCAGATAACATAGAGAGCTGCCGGTGGAATCCGCTTCAGGGCACTTCACAACAACGGGATCAATCTTAACCTTCCGTAACTCGGCAAGATCCACAACCCGCAACACTTCCAAAACACTTTCGGCAACACCGTCATCCCAACATTCACCTAACTTACCAATTCCACTAACAATCTCCTCCATCTTGAACTGGTTATCTTGTAGTTTTATTCAATTAAATATAATTAATTGTTGATAAAAAGGAAAAGGAATAAACTAAAAAAAAAAAAAAAAAAAAAATTAGCCGCCGAGACCGAGTTCCAGTTCTATTTTTTTATTTATGTATTTGCTTTTTGTTACCCTGGATTATCGTATTAAGTTATTAGTCTCGTTACACGCCTTTTTTCCGTACAATCGTATGTGTTTCTGGAAGGTGTGTGGGTGTACGCAGATATTTCAATAAAATTTTGTTTTGTTTTCTTTTCTTTTTCTCGACCTTTTCGTGGTGTGGTAGGGGAAGGGGAGGGGAGGGTTCTATGACGTAATCTCGATTCCTATTTTTTTTTTTTTTTTTTTTGAGTGTGTGCTTATTATGGTAGGGGGTAGTGGTAAGGATACGGGTACTTGGTGGTTGATTTGATATTTATGCTTGTAGGGATATTATCCGTTGAAGCTTTGAAAGAGTAAAATGGTTCTCTTACGTTGATACTAATAATCGGATTTAGTAGATGAATCACCAAGGGGATTTGACTTCCTTTGTTTAAGGGATGTTTAGTAGGAATTAAGTGGGATAATATACTTAAATAATGAATAATGGAATATATGATAATAATAAAAGTTTAAAAATAAAAATGAAAAAAAAGGCGCATCCCTTTAACTCCTTAATTTAGTAATACTTTCATAGAATTTTTTTTTATATATATTTGAATATATAAGTTAGCAGTGCCTTTGTGTTTTGTTTTTTTTTATTGAAACATTGTTTTAGTTTGAAACATAGGGGAAATAGTGAATAGAATCAAGAAGTTTGCAAAAGATGAAAACACTATTAGTTATTGATGTACAGAATGATTTTGCCAGAAGTAACGGCTCTTTGTATGTGCCAGATGGTGAAAAGGTGATTGATCCCATTGTCGAGCTGATGAAGGATCCGCAATGGCATCGTGTGGTTGTTACGAGGGATTGGCACCCCTCGAACCATGTTTCATTTGCAAAGACACATGGGAAACCTGATTTCTCTGAAATTGAGTACAAATGTCCTAAGCCCGGTGATGACTCTCGTCAAACTGGTGTGCTGTGGCCTGTGCATTGTGTTCAAAACACTCTTGGAGCTCAATTGGCCCCCGAAGTGTTAGAAACTGTGCAAGAGAAACATATCAAGATTGTTGACAAGGGTTACTTGCCTGATCGTGAGTACTACAGTGCTTTCAATGATATCTGGGAATGGCATTGCACTGAATTGGATGAATACTTGAAGAAACATCATACTACTGAGGTGTATGTGGTGGGTCTAGCACTGGACTACTGTGTGAAGAACACTGCCATTAGTGCTGCTAGATTGGGGTACGATACCACAATTCTGAAGGAGTATACTAAGGCCATCTATTCTGATGATGAACATACAAAGCAGTTGAACGAAGAATTGCAAAAGAACAATGTGAAACTGCAGTAAAAAACAAAAATGACCTGTTGATACATAAAACTCAAATTATTTCCCCCATAAAAAAATAAGAAAAGAAAAGTAAATTTATATATCTATGATTTTCAATTCATGACACTATTTTTTTTTTCATCAATGCTTTATTTACAAATTCAAATTGTTATTATATACATGCTCACATCCGGTCTACCGGGGTTATACCCAAAATTTTCATACCGTTATTTAAAACCTGTCTTGTCGCTGAATACAATGCAAGTCTAGCTGATGCTATATCTTCGTCTTGACCTGAAACCCATAGTTTACGGTAGCAAGTAGAAAACTGGTGCGCAACTTTAAACAGATATGTTACCACGGTAGATGGTTCATGCGTCTCTAAAGATTTCTTCAATACTTCTGGGTATCTTAATAGTAATCTGATTAACATAATGGCCTCAGGTTCTTTAAATTGTAGATGATCAACAGTGTGTACATTCCCGAAACCAAGGCTGATGTTTTTATCCTCAATGGACTTAAGCCTTGAATGCGCATATTGTAAGTATGGACCGGTATCTCCTTCGAACGATAGTATACGTTCCCAATCAAAAGAATAGTTATTGATCCTCTTACCTTGCATATCCTGTATCATAACTGCTGAAATGCCTACCAGATCAGCAACTTGTTCCGGGTTCTTGATCTGAGCAAATTTTTCGTTACTTTTTGACATTCTGTTGAGCATTTGATTCTTAGCCTCTTCTAAAATATTATCTAAGAAAACTACTGTACCCTTTCTAGTTGACATACCTTGAACCATACCAAAGTTAACATGTTGAAGGGAATTGGCCCATTGATAGTCAAGCATTTTAAGTATCTGAAACAATTGTTTCATGTGTAAATCCTGTTGAGTTGCAACAACATATATCATCTTATCGAAGTCAAAAATTCTTTTTCTCTCGATAGCTGCAGCAATATCTCTAGTTATATACAGACTAGTCCCATCAGATTTTTGGATTACTAATTTACCAAGTGACTTGTTCACTGCGGTGAAATCCAAAATTTGGGCCCCGTTGGATTCTTTCAGCAATGACTTGTTAGCCAGGTCAGCATGAACCTCCTCGATAGCTTCTTTCGTTACTTGAGATTCTCCAGAATATATATCATAGAAGATATTGAGTCTCTTGTAAGTCTCCTTGTACTTCTCTATAGATAAATTCCGAAACTTTCTCCATACATTTAAGGCATCAACCTCCCCATCTTCTAAATCTTTAAAAAACTTCTTAGCCTTGGTATCCAAATCACTAACGCCAGTATTTTGTTTCTCGATCTCAATCTCTTTATTTATCTTGACATATATCTCAAATAAGTGATTGATGGGATCACTAATTAATTTGGTTTCGTCGCCGAATAATTGATATCCAACGGCAAGTATTCCGAATTGTTTTCCCCAATCTCCCAGGTAGTTCATTTTTATTACTTTCCACCCAAAGTTTTGGTATAAATTAGAGAGAAATCCACCGATTATAGTTGACCTTAAATGACCAGCATGAAAGGGTTTGGCGATGTTTGGTGATGAGAATTCAATGAGTACTGTCTTGCCCTTCCCTACAGGCAGGGAACCGTAATTTTCTTGTTTTGACAGGATTTGTGGGACTAAATTCTTGAATAAGAACTTGGGATTTATTTCAAATTGAATGAATGGTCCATTGGCAGTGGCATTAGATACAAATTCATCCGGTGAAAATTTCTCACACCAAGTCTTAGCAGTCACTTTCAGGTCTGTCTGTCGATCTTTGATAACTTTAGGCAATGGTATTATCAGATCACCTTTGTCTAGGTGGTTAGTTAGATCGATAGAATTGAATAAAGTATTACTGTCGATCCCTGAAATTTTATTCACCTCATGTGAGATGTGCTCCTTTAGCAAGTCAACAGGGTTGTAGTGGGGAAAAGATACGGTCGAGACACATCTTCTCGTTAAGTAGAACCTTCCTGCAAGCTTTAACATTAACACACTGATGCAATGTGCAAAGTAATGGAGGTACTTGTAGAAATATGAACAGATTAATTTTATATCAACAAAATGAAATTCCATTGTTGAAAGCATAGAAAGAAAAATGAAAAGATTGAAAATCACGTGCCCATAGTTGAAGAGTGTAAATAATATATAAACTACTATTACCTGTTTATGGTAAAATAAGCTTGTCAACAACTAGTAGAATTAACCAAAATAAACATTTTTTTCATAATGTAAAGTTATCCAGAAAAATATACATAAATATCAATTATGGTATATACGCTTTTTATTATTTATAAAATCAAGGTAAGAAAAACCTTGTGTAATGTATAAAATAGTTCGTATTCATGAAAAATCGTTAAAATGTTGGAACATTGACAAAAACAGGAATAATAAAAAAATGGGACTTTTCCTTTGCATTAAAGAGACATTAAAAGAGACTCGAGGTATAGATCGAGTAAGAATTATTTTGAAATGTCAATTTAACGAAAAAGTCAGATATTAAAATGTGAGAATTTGAATTAGTATTAGAAAATTGAATTAAAAGTAAGCGATAAACATCTTAAGAGTTCTTGAGTAAGAGGCAACTTACATCATTCTCTTGTACCATGGCTTGTCATCGTGCAACATGGCATCAGCATCGTAAGTAGCATCTCTTCTGTTTGGTGGAATCCAGTTTTGAGACTTCCATGGCAAGACACCTTCTTCCCACATGGTGTTGACTTCTTCCAAAGATAGACCCTTGGTTTCTGGGACGAAGAAGAAGACATAGAAGTAGGAGAAACATAGACAACCCATGAAGACGTAACCGTAGTAGAAGTTAATAGCACCAGTGATAAATGGAGTGAAGAAAGCAATCAAGAAACCCCAGATCCAGTTACAAGCTTGGGAAACGGACATACACTTGGCCTTGACTCTCAATGGGAAGGTTTCGGAGTTAACAACGAAAACCAATGGAGCCCAGGTGGTAGCGAAACAGAAAATGTAGAAACAGGTGAAGACAATCATACAGTCACCAGCACCCTTGGAGGAACCGTTACCTTGACCGTGTGGCCATAGTCTAGTGACACCGACAGAAGCGAAGACAACCATACAAGCAGTCATAGTAGCGGCACCCCACAATAGACAGGTACGTCTACCAAATCTACCGACAATGTAAATACCAACGAAAGTAGAGAAGAAGTTAACAACACCGATAACGATAGATGTTTGGAAAGAATCCTCCAAACCGACAGCCTTGAAGACAATGGTACCGTAGTAGAAGAAGTAGTTGTCACCAGTCAATTGTTGCAAGGATTGCAACATCATACCCATAATCAAACGTTGGAAAATCTTAGTCTTAGTAGAGAACAATTCACCCCAGGAAGCGTTACCAGCCAATCTTTCGGCTTCGACAGCACTTTCTAGAATTTCAATTTCTGCCATGACAGATGGGTCTTCGATGGAAACCTTGTTAGAAGAAGCAATAGATCTCTTAGCATCCTCGATTCTACCCTTTTCGACCAAGAAACGTGGAGATTCTGGAACGAAAGTCATACCACCGATCATAAACAAGGCCCAGGCGAAACATAGACCCAATGGAACTCTCCATTGGACGGAGTTGGTGTATCTCTTAGTACCGTAGTTAGTACAGTAACCCAAGAAGATACCAAGGGTAATCATCAATTGGTAACAGGACACCAGAGAACCTCTCAAGTGCTTTGGAGAGACTTCAGAAATCAACATTGGAGAGTAAATAGCAATACCACCGACACCTAGACCGGAGATAATTCTACCGATAAAGTATTGGTACCATTTGTTAATGGTGGCGATTTGAATAACGATACCGACAATGTAGACAACGACGACAACAATCAAAGAAAGCTTACGACCGTAGATATCACCGATCTTAGAGAACAAGACACCACCGATAGCACAACCAATGTTGAAAATAGCGACAACCAAACCAGTTCTGACCTTGGACAGGTAGTGAGTACCATTTGGACGCTTGGTACCAATTCTTCTAATCCAGTCAGTTTCAGCGACGAAACCAGAAATGGTACCAGTATCCCAACCGAAAACGAAACCACCGAAAGCAATCATCAGACACATGATAATGACAGGAATGTAAGCGGAAGCAGGTTTCTTTGGAATGTCAACAACTGGGGTCTGCTCCTCTGGTTCATCGGACAACTTCTTCATGTCGTTCTCGTATGGAGAGGCAGTAGACATTTGGTTGGAACCCGAACGGGACAACTCCAAGTCTGGAGATTCCTCATGCTTTTTAGATAGAGGGAAATGCATGGTTAATTATTATTGTTTTTTTGCTTTATTGATATTATAATATAATAATCAAATTTGCTTGATGGTTTTTTTTTATATATAAAATATAGAGAAGAATAAAAAATGGAGACCAGGAATCATAAAATAATCAAATATATGACCTCTATTTATACCTTTTTTTTTTTATTTTTCCATTTCCAATTTGAAGGCTCGATATTATTTTTTTTTTTTTTCATTTCTTTCTTTCCAATGTTGTTCTACTAGATTACAAGTCATAGTTGCTTTTTTTCTGTTGTTGTTTGTTGTTGTTTAGTGTTGCTTGACTTGAAAAAGAAATCTTTCTCTATGGTTATTTCATGGCAAAAAAAAAAATTTTTTTTTTATTTCTTTACAATAAAAAAGTTTTTCCGTCTTGTTGTAAGCTTAGTTAAAGGGAAGCATCTTTTCTTTTTCTTCTTAACTTCTTTTTTTTTTTTTATTTTTTTTTTCGTTCTTCTGTTTACTCTCAGAATCATCCGTGGACTCCGTTACCCCCTCCCTTCCACCCCCGGAAAAATTATTTTTAATTCTTTTTTTTTTTTTTGTAATTTTCCCATGATTTTCCCTGATCGATTACGGAAAAACCCAACAAAGGGAGGAACGAAAGAAATTCTGTGCATTAAGATCTGTGAGCATTGTTGCTGTGCAAGTGAAAACAACGTAGCAACAATCTGCTACTCCACCTCCCTTTGCCCCCCCCCTTCCTCCACCTTTTTTCGCCCCCCCTCAACAAAAAACAAAAAAATAAAATGAAGAACCATTTCCCGAAGACCTTTCTTCCTCCGGACTCTTCTTTGATGATTTAAGGATTACGAAAAGAAACTAATTAAGAAATCATCAGGGCTGGGATGGAAAGAAATTATTCCGTAAACAAAGCACGTAGAAAAAAACCCTTTGCTAAACCCACCCCCACTTCTTTTTCAATTCCAGTTTATGAACCGTATCTGGGAAAGAGAAAAAAGAGATAATCAGTGCATCTGTGCAGGACTTTGTTAATCGTTTTTAGTGATTCAAATATTTTTTCTGTTTTTCAAATTTTCATTTTTCTTCGGGTGATCTGTAACGGTTTCTATCTTTAGAACCACCAGCACAAAACCGTATTTTTTCTGCGCTGTCCTTTTCACACAATAATAAAACATCCCCTCCTTCCCCCCCCCCCTCGCTTCTGCTTGTTCTGCGGCTTGTTCTGCAATGGCTGCATGAATGTGTCTTCTATTTTTTATTTTTTTTTGCTGTTGGAACCACTAGAAGGGGGGGTGAGCGGATGATAATGACCTCTAAGTAAAATGCGTACAATATCCATGTGTCTTCCATGTAATCAGAAAAAACGGAGCAGGGATCGGAAGAGAAACAAAAAAAATTTTTTTTTTTTAACGGGGGGGGTGAGCTGGGGATGTGGAAAGAAGGGAGGCAAAATGTACCAAAAGTGGAAATACAATAATACTGAACGCATGATGTACAGGACTTTCTTACCAAGACAAAAAATAGAAAATGAAATAGAATAAAAAAATATTTTTTTATTTTCGATTTTATTTCTACAATTTTAAAAAGAAAAGTTGTTTTTTCTTCTGACAAAGGATTTAAATTTCCAAATTAAGAAATCTCTGGACCCTGTGGTGTTATGTCACAAAACATATACACCCTCCCCCACAGCATTATGCTGTAATTCACTTATTGCCCCTCCTCATCCATGATAAGCTGGCCAATAGGGGGTTATTATCTAACTATGACCAAAAATAAAACTAGTAAATTTCCTCTCTTTTTTTTTTTTTCCTTGTCACAACGAGTAGAAAGAAGAGTTTTGAAAGAAAGAAAAATAAAAAAAAAGGAATAATACGTCTCCCACATACAATTGGATAGTTAGATACTAAAAAATACAAAATAGAGGAAGAGTAAAAAAAAAAAAAGCAAGTTTGGAAATACTGAGGCAACACAAAGGATTTGCTGGCGTGATTTCTTTTTTTTCACTTATCTTCCGTGTGTAACCGATGCATTTCTTTTCATGATCCGAGATAGGACTCGAATTTCTAACTACAATAAAGATACTACGTATCCGTCGGATTGCAAAATAATGTCCGTCATACTACTTCATAATTAAATGTGGGGGGGGGAGAGATGATGTTACAATAATAATACCCCATGGGGTTTTTTGGTTCTTTTTTTTTCTTGATTTCTTTTGTGGTATTACTTTTTTTTTCCCTCTTAACTATATCTATTTTGTTGGAGTTTCAAGTCACAACAAAATTCTTGAAGATAAAACATATGATTGTGTTTAGTCTCTTATCGTTTGAGAAATTGGAGACATTTTAATCTTTTGAGGATACTCTTGTTTTAAAGAATAGAATGAATGATAAAAAAAATATATAGAACCTGAGTAAACTAAACAGGATAAGTGATAGTTGCTGTATATGATGTGGTATAGGTAGTCTCAGTGTTGAACTTTGTTTATCTGCAAAATAACAGAAATGTTGTTGTTGTTTTTTTTGCTTTTTTGACACACAAGAAAAAAATAAAAAGTAATTCTTCGAAACAAAAAAAAAAAATAGATCGTCTGCTTTTTTTCTAAGAAAAGTTTTTCCTTCAATTTTCCGTTTCAACAGAAATAATCTTGTTATTTTTCCGTTATTTTTCCGCATAATTTTTTTTTTTTTCCCCACTTCTCATCCCCTATCAATCTTTTTTTTTTCCAAGGAAAAAAGAAAAAGGGAATCAAACGCGACCCCCACCATATTTACCCCCTTCTTTACCCCGGAAATATTATTTTTTGATTTTAAAATACTGAAAATAGCGCACCCCACTTTCTACTTTCCCTACCCCGGAACAATTGATTCAATGGAAGATGGAAAAACTTCTTACGTAGCCCATCGGAAAAACTCCATTAAAAGGAAAATTAGTTATCGCGTACCGTCCCTTTCCACCCCCCCCCCCTCCTCCTCTCAACGTCATAACTGCAGGAATTACCGGAAAAAATATATTCCATAAAATTAGGTAATATGGATAATTTCAAGGGGGAAATAGAAGGCATACATGGCGGGGGTGGGGGTCTCCAGGGGGCTTATCTACTTCTCCTTGTGTATTTACCAAGTAACAACAGAGTACACTTGCGATGTTCTGTTCTTTTATTTGTAAATATGGTGGGGGTAGAGAGTATAGCTGTCAAAATAAAATTAAAACCGTTAGCCTCTCCAGAATTAAAAATAGAAATTTGGAAAACCAGGAGAAGGAAAAATTAACCAAGGGGTTTTGGAGAAATTTTTAGCGGAGGTGGGAAGTGATGACCGAGGCGCTAAAGTCAGCACGCGCTCCATTTTTTTTTTTTTTTTTTTTAATCTTTTTGTTTTTTTAGACTTTACTTTCAAGGTCAGTTCATTATCTTGAGGTATTAATGCACTGAAAATATATATATGATGATAAATGAGTAAAAACACGTAATTACGTATCCCGAGGCTTTTGTTTAAAGAAAAAAGATAGAGTCTTTTATTTATCGTCAAAAATATTAAGTTATAATTTGTATAGAGAGCATTAAAAAATAAAGGATAAAATAAAGGATGAAAAAAATAAAAACATAGGATAATGTTTATAAACAAATAGAAAAAATTTGCGTTAAAAAAATTAAAACCGAAAAAACTTGTGCCTTCTTGGAGTTTATTTTTTTATTAATAATCATGAATTTGGGAATTTTATCAAATAAAAAGGATATGAAAAAAAAAAGTTTTTAGCTTAATTTTCTTCTTTTATATTAATCATTTTTATTTTGAAATAAAAAAGATGTGCTTTTTGGAATGGTTTTTTTTTTTTTGGAAATTAGAGAATGTGGGAAAATTAATTTGAAATAATGAAAAAGTCTATAGTTGTGTTACTATTTCAAATTAACCTCTACCGACAACTCTCTTGTACCATGGAGTATCGTCGTGCATCAAGGCATCGGCATCATAGTCGGCACCTCTCTTAGCAGCTGGGATCCAGCTACCAGACTTCCATGGCAAGACACCTTCAGCGTACATTTCATTAACTTCTTCCAAAGTTAGACCCTTGGTTTCAGAAACGAAGAAGAAGACGTAGAAGTAAGCAAAGACCATACAACCCATAAAGACGTAACCGTAGTAGAAGTTAATGGCACCGGTGATGAAAGGAGTGAAGAAAGCAATCAAGAAACCCCACAACCAGTTAGCGGCGGTAGCAATAGACATACACTTAGCCTTGACTCTCAATGGGAAAGTTTCAGAAATGATAACGTAAGCAATTGGAGCCCAAGTAGTAGCAAAACAGAAGATGTAGAAACAAGAGAAAACAATCATACAGTTACCAGCACCCTTAGAGGAACCGTTACCTTGACCATGTGGCCATAGTCTGGTAACACCAACAGAGGCGTACACAACGTAACAGCAAACCATACCAACAGCACCCCACAATAGACAGTTACGACGACCAAAACGGTCGACAGTCAATAGAGAACAACAGGTAGAGAAGAAGTTAACAACACCGAAAACAATGGAAGTTTCGAAAGAATCCTCCAAACCGACAGCCTTGAAGACAATGGTACCGTAGTAGAAGAAGTAGTTGTCACCAGTCAATTGTTGCAAGGATTGAATCATGACACCCATCAAAGTACGTCTGAACATAGCTGGTTTACCGGTAATCAATTCACCCCAAGAGGCGGAACCAGCAGATCTAGCTTCTTCAACACTGGCTTGAATCATATCCAACTCTTGTTGAACATATGGGTGGTCTGGTGGACACTTGTTAATTCTGGATAGAGAACCTCTAGCCTCTTCGATCTTGCCTGCCTCAACCAAGTAACGTGGAGACTCTGGAACGAAAGACAAACCACCGATCATAAACAAGGCCCAGGCGAAACATAGACCCAATGGAACTCTCCATTGGACAGAGTTGTGGTAGTTCTTGGTACCGAAGTTAGTACAGTAACCCAAGAAAATACCAAGGGTAATCATCAATTGGTAACAAGAGACAAGAGAACCTCTCAATTCACTTGGAGCGACTTCACCGATCAACATAGGAGACAAGACAGAAATACCACCAACACCTAGACCGGAGATAATTCTACCGATGAAGTATTGGTACCACTTGTTGATAGAAGCAATTTGAATAATAATACCGACGATGTAAATAATGACGACAATAACTAGAGCAGGCTTACGACCCTTGGTATCACCAAGTTTAGATAGAACAATACCACCAATAGCGCAACCAATGTTAAAGATAGCAACAATTAAACCAGTTCTGGCCTTAGATAGATATGGAGTACCATCGTGGTGTCTTTGACCGAATCTTCTCAAGAAATCAGTTTGGGCAACGAAACCAGAAATGGTACCGGTATCCCAACCAAAGACGAAACCACCGAAAGCAACACAGAAACAACTGATAACGACACCGACGTAAGCACCCTTACCATTTGGAGGTTCGATCAGGTCATTTTGAACAAACTCTTCAGCAAGATCTTGCTTGCCTACTTGGTTTAGATATTTAGATTCGTTAGAATCAACTTCATTAGAAGATGATGACTTTTGTGGACTTATCAAATCCGGTTGTGAATTCATTTTTTACTCTGTCTTGATTGAGTTAATTGAATTTTTCTGGGGATGTATCAAAATTAATGGAGATTAATCAAACCCCATAAAATAAAACTGAATGGAAAGATAAAAATTCAACTGGGGGAAAAAGATCTGGTTTATATACTCCAGAAAAAAAATTTTGGTAATTGGGGGTTTCGAGTTTTATTGTTATTCTAGCATATGACAAATACACCTCGGGTCGGTCCAAAAGTGCCCTCGACATTGAAGTTTAACCGATGATCCGCATAATCTATCGAGTTCCACGCTGGTGTCTTAGCACTTGAATGCGTTATTTTCATTATTTGTCAACAAGTGTGTGATGTTATCAAATATCAGCTCTTTTAGAGCTTACAAAAAAAGGAGATAAGGCCATTATTCAGAGAAATTAAGTAGACAATTCCTTACAACATTACTAAATCCCATCTCCTGTTTTTTGTTTTTACGGTTGACCGATGCAGAGTTTTTCCGAATCTCCTGCGGGATTTCTCTGAGTTTTTCCGAAAGAACCCGGATCTCAATTGAAATTTTCTTTCTTTTTTTCAAAAAAATTTTTCACTGTAAATTCGCGCGTGCGTTTTTTTTGCGGAGTTCCCACGGAATATCTTACCAGATTTTTCCGCGTTTGTGCGAGATTTTAAGTTTTCCATTTTGACCCAATGACGTCTTTGTCCAATTTACGTCATTTGGAAAATAGCTGGGCCAGGTCCATTGATCATAGTATTGCCCTAAGTTCTAAGAACAACTGTTATTTTCGATGGGACTTTCACGAGATGTTTATACTTAGAGCTATTATTAGGGCTAAGCCAAATAGCAAATATCGAACAGGGATATGAAGGAACTAACAGCGGATTTTGTGGATTTTACCAGGAAAGCTTTAGTATTGGAGAAAAGTAATTAGTTCTACATATGAAACCCTCTATTGACTATCAGTACTGAAGTGTACACTTGATGATGGTGAAAATCACATAGTATGGAGTGGCGGGGCAAGAGTCTGAGAATGGATCAATAATAGTGAAAGAATTAAAAAAGTCAAGAGCCACCCTAGAACCATCACTATCTCCAGATTGCCTTATAAGGGATGCTCCTTTTTTTCATATGTGGGGGAGAGGGATTAATAATCGCTTACTTTACTGAGGTGTATTGAAATGTCCAAATAAAGGTCAGGTGAACCACTCTATAAAATTAAGGGGTCACTTTTCTCACCCACTCATGTCATGAAACAATTTCTCAACCTGGAATTACGAAATTATAGGGAAGTTTATCCCTTTTCCAACTGTAAAATAAAAACTCATTTATAGCAATTGAAGGTATTTACCGTTCTTGCGACAAAAGAAAGAAAAAAGGGAAGGGGTATTATTGATTTTGTACATGTGTCTGGATAAATTCTAATCTATTTTGACAAGTTGAAAAAAAGAATATTTCAAATTGAGTTGGGTTAGAAGGGGTGAATTGCTGAGACCCTATGTATCAGACAAATAAAATTACGTAAATGACAAATGAGATGGTTCCTTGAGTAAAACTGGTGAAATAAAAAAAAGTTATTTGCTATTTAAGACTCTAAAGAAAGAGGTTAAAAAGTTAAACTGAACTATCCTTAAATAAAAATAACACAACGTTTCTTTATGTGTGGAAAATTATGGGTTCATTATTTTAAAATTAATTATAACATTAAGTGCGAAAAATAAAAACGAATATTAAGTAAAGAATATTATTGAGTAAAGAATAACGACTAAGACATCTGCATTTCCTGTTAGTATCCTTTGTAGAATTATTATATCGTATGGGTAAAACTATACTAACATTTCACTTCCTAGAATATATTCTCTTATACCATGGCTTGTCATCGTGTGCAAAGGCATCAAGGTCATAATCTGCTTCTCGCTTGTCAGGAGGGACCCAGTTAGCAGACTTCCAAGGCAAAACACCTTCATCGTACATCTGATTAACTTCCTCCAATGTTAAACCTTTTGTTTCAGGAACAAAGAAGAACACATAAAAGTAGGCAAAGACCATACATCCCATAAAGACGTAACCATAGTAGAAGTTGATAGCAGACGTAATAAATGGAGTAAAGAAAGCAATCAAGAAACCCCAAATCCAGTTACAAGCATTGGCAATCGAGATTGCCTTACCACGGATTCTCAATGGGTAAGTTTCCGAAACAATAACGTAAGCAATTGGAGCCCAAGTAGTAGCAAAACAGAAGATATAAAAACAAGCGAACACAATCATACAGTTACCAGCACCCTTTGAAGACCCATTACCTTCACCGTTTGGCCATAGTCTGGTAACACCAACAGAGGCGTACACAACGTAGCAGCAGACCATACCAACGGCACCCCACATCAAACAGTTGCGACGACCGAAATGATCAACTGTGTATAAGGCAAAAAATGTTGAAACAAAGTTCACAACACCGAGCACAATTGAAGTTTCAAAGGAATCATCTAAACCGACCGCTTTGAAGATAGTAGTACCGTAGTAAAAGAAGTAGTTATCACCAGTTAATTGTTGCAGTGATTGAATCATCATACCCATCAAAGTACGTCTGAACATAGCTGGTTTACCGGTAATCAATTCACCCCAAGAGGCGGATCCAGCTAAACGTTCAGCCTCAACAGCAGCTTCGTATTTATCTAGCTCAACTAACACGAGAGGGGCATCGACAGTAGTCTTATTGGCTCTAGCCAATGAACGCTTTGCCTCTTCAATTTTACCTACCTCTACTAAAAATCTTGGTGATTCTGGAACAGACATCACACCGACGATCATAAAGATTGCCCAAGCAAAGCATAGACCAAGAGGAACTCTCCATTGAACAGAGTTCGAATAATTTTTGGTACCGAAATTAGTACAATAACCCAAGAAAATACCGCCTGTAATCATCAGCTGGTAACAGGAAACTAAGGTACCTCTTAATTGTTTGGGTGCAACTTCACCAATTAACATTGGTGACAAGACAGCAATGCCGCCGACACCGAGTCCAGAGATAATTCTGCCAATAAAATATTGGTACCATTTGTTAATTGAGGCGATTTGGATAACTATACCAATAGAGTAGATTACGACAACAGTGACAAGTCCAAGTCTTCTACCCCAAATATCACCTAATTTAGATAATGTAATACCACCAATAGCACAACCAATGTTAAAGATGGCAACAAGAAGACCAGTTCTTACATTTGATAGATAGTGTGAACCGTCCGATCTGGTGGATCCAAACCTACGAATATAATCGGTCTGATTAACAAAACCAGAAATCGTACCAGTATCCCAACCAAACACGAACCCACCAAAGGCAACCATAACACAGCATAAGGAAACAAAAACGAGGTCAGATTTGCTTTTATTTTCCATTTGCTTTTCGGCTTCCCTATGAAGCTCATCCAATTCCTCCTTGTTTGCAGTGCTCGCCATACTACCTGTTCTGGTCTTCTTCATAGCAGACGCTTCGTAGCCAGATTCGGACCCGGACTTTGAGGCATCATCAGAACCAACGGTATATTGGGCTGCATAATTTTGTGAATCTATATTAGACATCTTTCGTACTTTTAAGTTGACACCTTATTTGAATTGAAATAACGTTTTAAAGAATATTTTTTTTTAGAATTATTTAGAGAGATTTGGTTATTATTGTTAACTTCAATGAACTTTTAGGCTGGTCCTTAAACGAAGCAAGAAGTCTTATGGTTTGAAACTTATAATTCTAACTCTCGGAAGTTATGATACTCTATTTATATTAGGAGAAGAGATGTAGGAAGGGAAATTGCCCGCCACCGCCTCCCCTCAATCTTCCTTCTCCTCCTTCGTCTCTCCATGAATATTAATTAATTCCAATGGTAACAACTTTCCATTCGATATAGAACAATGGGTAGAAATATTTTGAAGGTATCCTTAATTACGTTTTCTAAATTAGGGAAATGTAGCCTTAAAATATGTAACTATATATTTAGAACAACTGACGTATTATCCACGGCATTGACTTTGTACTGTCATAAATGGGGTGTATTAGAACTCCGTGACTTTAATTATTAAGAAAGCTACGGAGTTTTCTAATTTAAAAAAATATTAAAATAAAAAAAGAATGAATACAAGTACCCTTTAAATTTAAAAACTCTAGTTTATACATATCTATGAGAAACTCCTCCATTATGTAGTGTGTTGGTATGGAAACGAAAGAGCGGATCAAAATATTCTAACTATACTAAGGGGTAAAGGAAAGCGCAAGGAAGGCAAGCCAACAAATTGAATTTTTCAAGAAGGATAAGTCTTTGACAATGATAAATCACTTTTCTCTTACAGAAGGGTTATAAATTTTTAAAAAAGTGAGAGTTAGTTTTGTGGGGATGGGGGAGGTGGGGGAGGTGGATGAAGGGACCTGAATACAAGAAATTAATATGGGGGGTAGATGAGAGGGCCAAATCAAAGAATAAAAAAGTGAAAAATAAAAAATCACAGAATAAAAAAAAAGCAATTTTGACCCTAAGTCCTTATCACCTATGTCCTCCTCCACATTAAAAAAAAAAAAAAAAAAAAAAAATAAAAAAAAAAAAAAAAAAAAAAAAAAAAAAAAAAAAAAAAAAAAAAAAAAAAAAAAAAAAAAAAAAAAAAAAAAAAAAAAAAAAAAAAAAAAAAAAGAAAGAAAGAAAGAAATACAGAAGTCCAAGGCAAAAATTAAAAAAAAAAAGCAATTTTTCAAAACAAAGAAAAAACAGAAAATAGGACAGGACCCTTAACGTGAGAAACACCTGCACAAAAAACTTACCACCAAGAGAACAAAAAGATGCCGTTGTGTTCTAAAATAGAGAAGAAAAAAAATGAAACTGCCACGAAATTCCTGCAGCTTAACGACGCACAAATAACAAAGCTGATAATTTTTCCGGGTCCTTTGTTTATTTTCCCGCAAGAAAAATTAAGCAGAGAACAGGGTGGTAGTACTTGTATATTATGTAGCAGAGAAACATACGTAGCCCACTTTGCTAAACGAAGTGACGTAGTGATTGTTTGTAACACACCCAACTGTGAATTAGTGAGAGCTTACTATGAATTAGTAGTACAGATTTGAGAAATGCTCGCAGTTTGATAGGCACCGCGGAATAAAATATGACGTTTAGATTTATTTACCCGGATGGATGGATGTGTCCGGTTTGATTCGGTTCTGTTTGTTTTTTTTAACGGGGTGTTTTTTATTTTTGATTCCTGATTGATGTTTAGGGATCAGTTTTCAGTAATCATAATGGGAAGTACAGGTGTATTCGTTCTAAATAATGGATGGATGAGTGATTTTTTTTAATCTTGATATAATTTTTATTATATTTAAATCTGGGGTAGAGGGGGAAGGACTAGGGAGAGGGTGTATGGGGGAGAGTGTTTTTTTAAATTGTCTCAAAGATGCGTTAAAATAAAATAAATAAACTACACAATATTTTTTGTTTTTTTTGTATAAGAAACAAAAAAAAAGATCAAACTGAAAAAAAAAAAAATTTACTTACTTTTCAAAATTGTACAAATTTCTGGTGAATGTCATCGTTATGTCCCTTGTTTGATAATTTTATATAGTCCTCTTTCTTAATCTTCTCTTGGATTTGTCTGTGCAAGCTCAAGATGTAGTTATCACCGCTCTCAATCATGTTAATAGACTTGTCCTCGCAGAGAACGTGGCCCATAACGTAGCTGTAGTACTGGTCGATGTTAGGTCTCAATGGGATCATTGGCAAGTTCATCTTGTTAACCATTTGAGCCCAGTACTTAATAATATTGAACACCTTACCGTTGATCTCAGTGCCGGTCTCAGGTAACATGCCGCCAAACAAGGTGATTTGATTGATAGGGAAATCTGGATCGATTCCGAGTAGATCTTGAACCAGAAGCCTGTTGGTGTGGGCATTGAACCATAGATATACACAGTCTCCATTGAAGATCAAATAGCAACCACCGTCGGTAAAGTTTGAATGCATATTTCTCACTGAGACTTCATCCAGGGAGCTGGTTTCAATTTGGAGAAGTTTATCATTGGCATCATAGAACGTTAGGTCCTGTTCTTCTAGTAATACATGCAGAGGGACAATTTGTGGGTAGAGTTTATACAACAACTGAGCAGGGTTCATTGTTTGATATCTCATTAGATCATACATTCTATCATTACCCCTAGTACTTTGTTGGTTTGGGACCATCAAATCTTGCTTTTGGAAACTCAACATGTAGGATGGTAAAGTCTTCAAAGATTCTGGTAAAACTAATTGAGAGGAACTGTTACCACTAACAAGGCCTCTGTATTGTGTTAATATATCGACCATCTTGCCGTCAATAGATTTTCTGATTTTTTGGTAGTCACCATCACCCAGTGTTCTAATGACATCCTTAATCATTATTCTCAAGATACTGTTTTGATTCACACGCTTGAAAACCTCACGAACATTACCTGAAGCAAGACCCACAGAGTTCAATGAACGAACTTTTCTAACACCATGAATATCAGTGTATAACAATGCAGCTTGGAAATGCATGTGTGTTCCCGATTTCAACTTTTCTTGATACTTCAGTAGAACATCAATAGTTGTGTCCTTCGTTAGGATTGGCAAAGTGACATCCTTATCACTGTATCCAGTGGCCTCATTATAGTACATATCAACAGCCAAACCAGTAGAACAACGTAACTTAAGCACAGCTTGGTACCCAACGGTATTGGCAATACTGGTGACCATGTCATTAACCAACTTGGATTCGTCATTTTGTTGAACAAAGTGTGGGTAGTACTTTAGTGAACCATGTGTTACCAAAGTAGCATGGCCAACATTGGCAAGATCGACAAAACTACCGCTGGTAATGAAAAGATCAATAGCAATGTATTTGGACAATAAATCGCTAGTTAATTTTTTGTAGAAATCGTTATCGCATTTTAGATGATGAACGTGTGCGTTGTCCTTTCTTAAATACAAGTTACCATTTCCGATGGTTGGAAGAGAATTTAGAGAACAAACAATCTTACCACCCTCACCACCAGTAAAGGTATCCAAAGCAAGTTCTGCGGCCTGCACAGCAGATCCAAAACAAACTTGTGGAACATGATAGTATTTGTCATTCGTAATAAAATTGACAAGTCTGTTCAATGTATCATCAATGACATGCTTAGATTCACTAGGACTGACAAACAAACCTTGATAAAATGGCAAGAATACATCGTCCAACTCAGAAACATCGTATTCTTGAGCGTTTTCCAACTCTGGTTTCAAGTTGAAAAACTTCAGTTTGTTGTCATATGCAATGATTGCTACTTTACATTTTGGCTGGTTTTCGATGATGTAGTCAATAGAACCTCTGATACCATCGATCACTGCCAAGGAGCTACCATTCTCATTAGCCAAAGTAGAGACATCAACCAAAAACACATAATGCAGAGGGATGGCAGCCTTCTCTGGAAGACGGTTATAGGCAGCAGGAACCACGAAGTCAACAGCACCTCTGGACAGCTCAGGTCTGATCTCAGCATCAGTTCTCTGGCCGTTTGGCCCAATTGCACTAGAGTAGTCATAAGGAGCTTGTTGCTTAATGTGGCAGATGTTACAGACAGCCTTAGAGTCGTAAGTGAATTGGAATTTTGGGTTGATGTAACAACGACATCTCTTACATCTCATTGGACCTTCGGAACTGCCTTGTATCTGCTGCTCACCACCAACAATTTCGCCAGAAACAGGAACCTCATTTGGCACAGTAGTAGCGAAGGGCTGGATGGTGACACCAAGAGGAAGCTTGGTGGCAGTCCTAATTTGCTGATCGCTTGGGATGATATTCATGGACAATTGCATCAACCTTGGGTCGCAGATACCTTGGTCACTGGCGTAGAACTGAGTTGTAGGCAAAGGTGGAACAATGTCCCTCGTGGCCTCAAACGCCTTTGTTAGGAATTGATTCTGCTCCTCCCATCTGTGACTTGGGATAATGTACGACGAGGTGCTGTCTGGAGCACCACTACCACTGTAGTCCATACCCAGAGGTCTTGGAGAACTGCTAGGCCCAGGAGATCTTGGCACACCAAACGGACCAGGCGTGCCCATTGGACCAGGCGACGCATGCATTGGATTGCTTATATGCTTGGGAGTAAACGCACCGCCATTGTCATTCACCTTAGGAGTCTGGTAATTGGCCTGGAACGCGTACATGTTACTCGTCGGAGACGCCTGTGCAGCATTGCCTGCAAAAGAATGAAAAGCTCTCGTAGGCCTCTTACTCTTGGCAGTCCTCTTAATCTCAGCGCCAGCTGGATTATCCAACGACAGATCAGACATAGATGTAGCTATATCATGAGACATCTTTCAAGGAAAAGGTTGGTTATTCTATTCTTTTTTTCAAAAAAGCACTCAATAAAGTATATATCTCTTAATAAACAAAACAAAAAAAAAATTCTTATCTCTCTTCAAAAACAAAAAATAAAACCCTTTTCGAAAGCCGTTTCCCAGTTTCAATTCCTTTCACAAAAAAAGAAAATCAGTTCGTCTTCCTTTACTCTCGTTTCCCTTCCTTTCCTTCCCCCTCCCCCAAGACAATAATAAACCACGTAATCTTAAAAAGCTTGTTTTATTTTCATTTTATTTCATTTTTCAATGGTCTTCACTGTGTGAGTGAGAAAGACACCGCGTTGCCCTCTCTCTGTCGCTCACTCTCTCTCTCGAGACAGAGCGACAGACCAAAGCGACGACGATCGCCGATCCTTCCATTTCTTCTTCTCGTTCCGTTTTAAAAGCTTTGCACTGCTCTGTGAAACAGCAGCAGCAGCAGTGGGAATTCGTTTTTCACAGAGCTGGTGTAACGTGGAGTGTGATAATGGTACTACGTAAGGTATGATAGTGATATTATTGATATTAAAAAGATATTGATTTTAAATATATATATTCGTGTTGTTATATATATATATATATATAGCCTCGTTTAGATAAGAGAGGCGTGGAAAATTCAGGTAATTTTTTTTTTTTTTTTTTGTTATATAGGGTATTTTAACAAGAAGAAATGTTCCAGGTTGTGTTGGTGATGTTCACTAGACATGAAGCGGTGGCCTTTCTTCTTGTGATGTTGAAGCGGGATCCGTTTAGACAGGAGCCGTTGTTCACTGAGAATATCTCCATATCGGAGCTGTTGCAGATCTTGCCGTTGAATGCGCCAGTGAAGTCCAGGGCGTAGAACAGGTTTAGTCTTGGTCTCCTGTTCGCTCTGTAACCAGAGACAACGAACCCTAAGCCGGAGTTGTCAGAAGCACTGCCCATCACCTGCGTGTCTCTCAACGAGTTGTTGAACGAGATGTTAGACCAGGTGGCACCTTGGTCTAAGGAGTACAAGAACTGGTTAACAGTGCCATTGGAGGTGACGTTACCATCGGCAACGATGATGTTACCGAAGTTACCGAGAGCCACATTGGCATCGTAGCCCAGGAGCATCTTCCAGGTGTAGCCGCCATCTCTGGAGATGAAAACAGATTCATCATCCTCGAAGTCATCATCATCACCATCATCAAAATCATAATAATCGTTGTCACTGCTGCTATTGTTATTATTTCTATTGTTATTGTTTCTATTGTTGTTGTTGTTGTTGTTGTTGTTATTGTTGTTATCGTTGTTGTTGTTATTGTTATTGTTATTGTTGTTGTTATTGTTATTGTTATTGTTGTTGTTGTTATCGTTGTTGTTGTTTTCGTTGTTATTGTTATTGTTGTTATCATGATCGTCTCTCCTACGCAAATCAAAGTCATCGTCATCATCACCATCTAGGTACTTCGTACTTACATTGCCTGCCAAACCTCTAGCAACAATAATACCAGTCTTACTGTGTGAAACAATGTCTGTGATGTACAACCGACACTTACCACTCTTTACATCACAGGTGTAATTCTTGGCATGGTCGGTATCATTCAGCATCACATCTCTCCAAGTGTTACCATTATCTGTTGAGATTCTAGTGATGTGAACAGGAGAATCACCACTTGAAGATACAATGATAGTACCGTTAATGTCATCAAAAGTGTACAAATTAGTACCATAGGAAGCGTTACCACTGACCTTGACTGCAGAGAAGTTCAGACCCTTGGAATCAGACATGAAAAACACAGTACTGTTACTTAGGTTCTGATTGTCAATGATAGAAGTGTCTAGAGGAATAACCAGTTTCTTGTCGAAAACCTCCTTGATTTCTCCGGAACTGTAAATCTTTCCCGGTGTGCTTGCAAGCTTGAAGTTAATACCATCAGTAGAGATATATAGCAACGTGTTTGGAGCATTGTCACCGTACAGAAGACCAAATCCTGAATCATCATCATCCCATTGGTCATCATCGTCGTCATCACCAGAGCTAGTTCTGTTGGTTCTTGTATTATTGAATCTATTGTTGTTATTGTTGTTATTGTTGTTATTGTTGTTATTGTTGTTATTATTGCTATTGTTATTGTTGTTATTGTTTCTGTTACCGTTGCGGTCATTATTTTCTTCGTCGTCATCGTCATCATCATCATCTCTCTTACGTAGATAATAATCACTATCGTCATCACTGCCATCATCATCAAAAATACCAATATCAGACTTGGAAATGTTGAGAGCTCTGATACCTACATAAGATTTAGTAGTGAAGATATCGATAATAATACCGTCAGTAGTCAAATTAACCGCCTGCAATTTCTTACCTTGGTCATTAGAGTAGAAAACCGTGGTGTTTTGGCGCTCATCCACAGGAATCAAGAAACATGTAATGTTCTGAGTATCGTTAACAAACGAAGATCCCTTGCTATCAGCCAAGAAATGACAAGTCAAATCGTAGCCGTCAGTTAAATTGTACCCATCACCAACCTTAATCTCAGTAAAGTTTGAACCATTGTTGGTAGAGATGAATGGTCTACCGAAATAGGTTGGTCCATTGTTATTGTTGTTATCATCATCGTTATCGTCATCATCACCACCCTGAATTTCCACAAATTTTGCAATAATGAGACTCATATTGAAAGGGTTAGTAGAAATACCACTTAAAGTGGCATCCTTAGACAAATTCTTAAAGACGCTTGAGGTCCAGTTCTTGCCACCATTATTTGTAGTAAATAGTGTATTGTTAACGGAGTAGAAAGCTCTCAAATTTTCGTAATTGTAATCTAAGAACACATTGATATCGTCATCGTCAACATCATCATCATCATAGTCACCGGAGAACAATCTTGTAGCATTCGTGTGCCTTGTAGAATTTGATTGAACAGTGGTATTCAACAAAGTACTCCATTTCTTACCGAAATCACTACTGAATGACAAAACAGTGTCATCTAACAGCAACAAGTTCGAAGAGTTACCAAAAAATGCAACATCAGAATCATCAGTCCCATTGAAGGTAGTGACATTAGGCTGCCATCCATAAGCAAAAGCACTCAAACCAAGTGCACTAATAACAGTACTTAACATTATAAATAAAAAATTTGTTAATGTTTAGTGTAATAGTATTCGTATTTTCTCCTACCAACTACAATAACAGAAACTGAAAGTCAATTACAATCACACCAACTTCCCCCCTTATATACATCTAATATAACCTCCCTAAAAAATTTTTTTTTCTTTTAATATTTGCAAGGAGTAGGTAATAGGGTGTAATAATATGCAATATATGCATTCATTATGGTAGCTCATCGCAAATAATTGAATTTAATTAATTAATTAGTATTTTTTTTTTCACTCATTTTCAGCCTCCCCCCCCCAAAAAATTTTTAAGGGTATATCCCCTCAGAAACTGCCATAAAGATCAGCTTTCTTTCTTTCTTTCTTTTTTTTTTTTATTTTTAAATTTAGGGGACTCACATGCAGCTACGGTTGTTTCTGGGCGTGTCACACCATGGCTTATTTCACTTTTGTCGATCTCGAAGGTCCATTTGTACCCTTTCGTTTCTATTTATATTGATGTTTATTAATATCCTTTTATCCCAACAGGGTATTTTTGTTAATTACATTAGCCACCCTATCATCGGACTTGTCGCTTAATATATGGTGTCCTTTTCATATTTATATTTATATATATATATATATATATATATATGCATGTGCATATGCATGTGCATATATGGATATGTGTCCTTTTGTAGTTATCAACATATACACAACACATATACACACCCAAAATGTACTATATATTACTTTTTATCTGCTTTTGCTATGGGGGTGTCATACCTGCACCACTACCACTCCAAGACAATATTTTGATAAAGGAACCACACCCGGTAGCGTTACCGCCTGTGATGAGACATATCGCTCACCGGCACAGAAAGAATAAGATACGGTACGGCCCCCAATCACCCAACATCAAAACTTCATTACGTAAACTCACACACGCACCTGATACATCCTCATCATCCCTTCGTTCTTCTAGTTCATCCTTGACCTCTACAAAATACGATATTGCCAATACACTACTAGCCGTTTTATTCGCATGCGTATATATACTATTGACCGTCAGCTGTTAAATAACTCATCTCTCTCAGTTTATCATTATATATATAAAGATTATATACGTAATCTAATTCCATTTAATTTTTTTTGAAGATTTTTCCTATTTAGGAAGGTGGTCACGTGACCACATGGTTTTCCAGGTCAAATCGCCTTTTTTTTTATTTTTTTTCCCGAAATTTTTTTTTCCCTTCGCCAAAATTTTTTTTTTTGTCCGTTTCACTTAATGAAATAAACAAGATGAGTTTTTTGTGCTGTTGTATAAGATACTTTAAATATTTGAAATACTAGTAAGAGTCCAAGGTAAAAATAACAATTAAGCATTGGCGTGTGAAAGGGATTTATAACACTATCGTTTTTTTTTTTTTTTTAATTTCTTTGGGTTTTGTTAGTTTTTTTGTTTCCCCCATAGAGTGCAATTGCAAAAATTTTAGACGCCGAAGGTAATAAAAAGGTAAGAAACAAAGTGACTAATAGAAACAACAGTATTAATTTTTGAAAAGAGAAAATAAAATGACACTTGCTGAGCAGATTAGCGAGTATGCTGAGAAACTACAGGATGATCAGCTGAGTGTTGCTCAACGGTACTCTACCGTGTCCGAGCTTTACGATCTGATGCAGCTTTTGAACACTTCAGAAGAATTTCATATGTTTCTTAGCTCACTAGTTCCAATGATCCTGAGCCAATTATCTAAAGTGGATGTGAGCTTTGAGAGTAATAGCCACGAGCAGAAGTTGAGACACTCTTTATTGGAGATCTTGAACAAATGTATCATTAACCAGAGTTTTGAATCGTATGCTCTCAGTGTTGTAGATGCATTACTGGAAATTCTACCTAAGGAGAACGAAGAAAACGGTGTCATCATTACCAAAATTTTGACTATTCTGTTCAAGTCATTCAAGAATATTCTCAACGATAAAGTTAGTGCGTTTATTGAGATCATTATTCAGTTTTACAAAAATACACCGGAGCTTGTGGAAGCGACATTTTATACAGAACACAATGGTGCCATTGAGAATACAAGCAGTAACGAAGATGATGATGATAATGAGAACGGTGATATTTCAAATGCAGAAGAAGGTTCCCCTGCAGGTGGAAGTAGAGGAACTACTGTCGGAGGAGATGGGTCTGGTGAACATGGAAATATACTGGATATTAATCCTAAGGGTACTACTACAGTCGATGGTGATGCTAATGATACTGGTAAACTCAAAAAATTAAGACCATCGCTCAAGTCATTCAAAATTCTATCAGAGTGTCCTATTACAATGGTGACGCTTTACTCCTCTTATAAGCATCTTACAACATCATCATTACCAGAATTCGGACCTTACGTGATGAACTTACTTAAGATGGAGGTGAAGCCACAAGGGTCTACTACAACTAATGGAACCGACGGTGCTAAACCACAACCACCTGTGAAAGACAGGGCTGCATACAACGATTTTATCTTAGCGCAAATAAAGGCCACATCTTTTCTCGCTTACGTTTTTATTAGAGGCTATGCTGCAAACTCATTGCAAAATTACATTTCATTAGTACCCGATCTCATCATTCGTTTACTGCAGGATTGTCCTCCAGAACTCCCTTCTGCCAGAAAAGAATTATTACATGCTACTAGACATATCCTATCTACAAATTACAAGAAATTGTTCTTACCAAAGCTAGATTACTTATTCAACAGAGAAATTCTAATTGGTAATGGATTTACAATGCATGAAACATTAAGACCCTTGGCGTACAGCACTGTGGCGGATTTTATTCACAACATTAGATCAGAATTGAAATTGAATGATATCGAAAAGACAATCAAGATGTACACGGAATATCTGATGGATGAGTCTTTGGCTTTAACCGTACAAATCATGAGTGCAAAGCTATTATTAAACCTTGTTGAAAGAATATTAAAACTTGGTAAAGAGAATCCTCAAGAAGCCCCAAGAGCCAAAAAACTATTAATGATAATTGTCGACGCCTATGTTAGTAGATTCAAGAAGTTAAACAGACAATACAATACTATAATGAAAGAACACAAAGATTTCGAAACAAAAAAAGTTGAAAAGAAGAAGAACAGAAAGAACCCAATTCCTGATACTTCTGACGACACTAAGGAATTTATGAAAGATATCTTAGTTGATGTATCACTAGGAGAGAAATTGGATAAGGAGAATTCAGGACCCGGTGAAAACAAGGAAGAGAAAGATGAAGATGAGAAGATGGATATTGATGTAATGGAAAGTACGATAGAGTTATTCGAACTACAAGATTACTTACCAATTAAAATTTCACAGAAAAGTCATAATGATCCTGTCAAAGATGCCTTCTACTTATATAGAACTCTGATGTCCTTTCTGAAAACGGTTGTTTATGACTTAAAAATATTTAACCCACCGGCTGGCGAATATACTTTGGCACATCCAAAACTTTGGTCTTCAGTCTCCAGAGTTTTCTCTTATGAAGAAGTTCTGGTATTAAAAGAACTTTTCCATGAATGTATTATAGGGTTAAAGTTCTTTTGTATGCCAACTTCATCGAATAAACAGCTAGCCTCTAAAAAGAAGCATTTCGATATTACAATGCCAAGTCTGCCAGTGTCGGCAACGAAAGACAGCAGAGAGCTAATGGATTACCTAGCATTCACATTCATGCAAATTGATAGCACAACTTTCAATGAGATCATCGACAGTGAAATGAATTTTCTTTATGAACAAATGCTAAAGGATTCAGCACTCCTACACATTGCACAATCATTCTTAACCAGTGAATTAACATCGCCAAATTTTGCGGGTATTCTTTTGAGATTTTTGAAGAAAAAACTGCCAGATTTAGGTAATACTGATTTCAACACCTCTAATATTCTTATCAGACTTTTTAAGCTATCGTTCATGTCTGTTAACTTGTTTCCAAATATCAATGAAATTGTGCTACTACCCCATCTTAACGACATGATTCTAGACTCATTGGAGTATTCAAAATTGGCTGAGGAGCCGCTCGTTTACTTCTATCTAATTAGAACATTATTTAGAAGCATCGGTGGTGGTAGATTTGAAAACTTATACCGTTCCATAAAGCCGATTTTACAAGTTTTACTACAATCATTGAATGAAAAAATAATTAGCGCACGTCTTCCTTATGAAAGGGAATTGTATGTTGAATTATGCATTACTGTACCAGTAAGATTAAGTGTCCTTGCACCATATCTACCATTTCTAATGGAACCATTAGTTTATGCTCTGCAAGAATACCCTGATCTTGTTTCACAAGGTCTAAGGACATTAGAGTTGTGTATTGATAATCTAACAGCAGAGTATTTCGATCCAATAATAGAGCCTGTCATAGACCAGGTATCAAAAGCCTTATTCAAGTTGCTACAACCTCAACCTTATAACCATACAATAAGTCATAATGTAGTAAGAATTTTGGGTAAGTTGGGAGGTAGAAATAGACAGTTCCTAAAGCCACCAACAGATTTGAAAATTTCAAGTGAACTAGATATCGAACTGTTGAGTGCAGTGAAGATCAACGGTATTAATGAAGCTGTTAATTTATCTGTAACACCGGGTGTTGAAGCTGCAATTACCATAATAGAAAACCACAAATCAACAGTCGAGAAAAAGACAAGTGCTTACAATTATCTAAAATCTGTGCTACTATTGCTTGTCAAGTCCTCTTTAGATACTACTGAGGATTATGAAAAAATACTAAATAAGGCTATCAAGTTACTGAAACAGGAAAAAGTTGAGCTCAAGGAAGACTTTGAAAATGAAACAAAAATCCATAGGAAGGATTTCTTCAATCAAGAAAAACTTTTCATTAAGCTATTTGAATCTATTTTTTTTGCAACATCAGTACCCGAACTCAAGGATGAGGCTTCTGAATTGTTAAACCAATTAACTGATCATTTCTGTTTACTTCAAGTGGATCGTGCTGTACATCTTAAGAGATCTCAATCAGACATTTTTGACATCGATATCAAGCATCCAGGACCAATGTTCTCCACTAATATTATCATCAAAGCAGTATCATTTTCACTGTCATCCTATATCAACGATGTTAGAGACGTTGGTATTCAAATTATCAAGAGGGCTTATGAAAGAAGTTTACTGATTTTTGGTACTGATTTGATCTACCAATATTCGATCATCCCTGATATGATGAAAGATTTTATTCACCTATGTTTTGATGAAACTTTCTATAACAAGCGTGCAGGTGTTCTCGGTATCCAGGCCTTGATTGATAATATATCAGACGATGACAAATATTTGAAAAAGTTACAATTTGAACTTGTTGATGGGCTTCTATTTGTTTTAAAAGACACCCCAAACGATGCACCAGTAGTTATTACAAAAAATGCTGAAAATCTGTTCAACGATATCTTGAGATCGACCTGCAAAAACTTGACAGAGGACGATCTTTCTTCGAAGAGTCTACAAAACACCTTAACTGATATTGTATGCGAGTTGAGTAATTCAAACCCTACAGTGAGACTAGCTTGTCAGAATGCATTGAATATTGTCTCTGAAACTACAAAGATTCCAGTTGTAAAATTAATGGATCATTCAAAACACTTTTTACTATCTCCAATATTTGCAAAACCACTACGTGCTCTACCATTTACCATGCAAATAGGTAATTTAGATGCTGTGACTTACTGTTTAAGTCTTCCAAATACGTTCTTGCAATTTAATGAAGAGCTATTTAGACTGTTACAAGAAGCAATCGTGCTTGCCGATGCTGAAGATGAATCTTTATCGACCGCTCAAAGAGCTGCTGAATATAAAACATCTCAACAACTAACACAATTACGTGTGTCCTGTATCAAACTACTTGCATTAGCGTTAAAAAATGAGGATTTTGCTAATGCTCAACAAGGTAATATAAGAATACGTATCCTGGCTGTATTTTTTAAAACTATGCTGAAAACATCACCTGTTATCATAGATACCACTTACATTGCCTTGAAAGATGCGCTCTCAGAAAATTCGAGATTACCTAAAGAGCTGTTACAAAATGGATTAAAACCTCTACTAATGAATTTGTCTGACCACCAGAAACTTACTGTACCTGGTTTAGATGCGCTATCGAAACTTCTTGAACTGTTAAATGCCTATTTCAAGGTAGAAATCGGTAAGAAGCTACTGGACCACCTCAATGCTTGGTGTAGAGTTGAAGTTCTTGACACACTCTTTGGACAGGATATTCACGAACAGACTCCAACAAAAATTATTGTAAGTATCATTAACATTTTCCATCTTCTGCCCCCCCAGGCTGATATGTTCCTTAATGATTTACTACTGAAGGTGATGCTCTTGGAAAGGAAACTAAGAATTCAGTTAGACTCACCTTTCAGAACACCATTAGCAAAATATATGAATAGGTTCAATACATCAGTTACGGAATACTTTAAAAAGAACATGGCTTTGAGACAGCTGGTTATTTTTATGTGCAGTATTATTCAAAAGGAGGAAGCAAAAGCTTTAGCCAACAACTTTGAAAAAGAATTACAGAATTTCTATGACTTTTACATGAATGCTATTCCATCAAACCAAGTTAGAGTTGTAAGTTTCTTAACAAACATGCTTGACATTTTCATCACTTTATGGAAAATTAAAGGTGGTGAATGGCTAAAGGAGCAAAAAGACTTCGTTATGAAATTGAAAGATATGGTCACTACCACTCTAAAAACTATTTCTGAAAACAAGTTCTATATCGATCATCTTCAATTGTCGCAATCAATTGAAAATTTCCAAAAAATTTATATCTCCTTACTATCTTATTACCCAGATGAAACTGATATGTTCTTTGAGTTGATTGAATTTTTGCACCTCCATAACATTACCATAAGTGACGCTTTCGAAGATTATATTTTTGAAAATATCGTCTCTTTGAAGGACAAGGATGCTCAAAATAAGATACTAAAACAATCAATTGAATATTCATTAAAAACGAAATCATTAAACGTCAGTGTTTTTATTTTCAAAAGAATTGTGAATTCTTCTTTAGTTCATGAGATTGCTTGCAGTGGAAATCTTGACAATTACGGAGAAACCCGTCCTGATTGGCTTGAAATAATCGATTCAAAAATCTGGAAAACTAATAATAGTTTATTGTTGAACACTACTGCCACTTGTCATGATAAATTTAGATTCGAACTTCTGCAACTAACTTCAATCCTTATCAAACATTCTCAAAAACTAATTGAAAACATAAAACGTGATATTATCAAGTTTAGTTGGCATTTTATCAAGCTTGATGACATTATTTTGAAACAAGCTGCATACTTAACAACTTCACTATACATTACTGAGTTTGATTTCCCAATCAAAGTAGCTACCCAAGTATTTGTGTCTCTTCTGAGATCTAGTCCAACAGAAGGTAGATACCTAGTGAAACAATCATTAGATGTATTGGCACCAATCATTGACGAGCGCCTAAAGTCAACTGATACGCCTGATATCTGGATTAACTGGGTGAAGAGGGTAATGTTTGAGAACACATCAAGCCAAAACATTGTGCTTTATCAATTTATTATCGACCATCCTGACCTGTTCTTTAAATCCAGAAATCTATTTGTTTCGAATATTATTCATCAAATGAATAAAATGTCTTTCATGCTAAACTCTAATCCAGAAAACCATGTTTTAGCTATCGATTTAGCTTCATTAATTCTTCGCTGGGAAAATAAAGCCACTGAAATCACTAATCAACAGAACATTGATACCGAGGGGGACATTAAAATGGACGAAGGAGATGAAGATGATGCTTCTGTTAAAGATACAAACCCATCGCTAGAACCAATACCTATGAATTTAAGGGAAACATGCATTGCGTTTTTGATTAGATATATTTGTGCTAGTAATAATCGTGCAGCTGACTCCGAGTTAGGTTCTAGAACGTTACAAATTTTATCTGAATTTCTATCTGAACAACGTTGGGCTAATGTCAAGGTCAAATTAGATTACTTCGAGAAATTCTTACTTTCCCCTGATGTTGAAACAGAGAATATTCTCTATTATTGTATTAATGCGTTGGATGTTTTATATATTTGCTTCAAAAACAAACCAACAAAGTGGATATATGAGAATCTAGCGAACATTGAACACTTATTATCAAAATGTATTAAAGTTCATCATCATGATATACAAGAGTCATTACAAAAGGTTTTGACATTAATATTACGCGCCATTAAAGAAGAGGAGAAACCAAATGGTACAGAAGAAGAGCAACCAGGAAAGGCTTTTGTAAATTCATTAACAACTGCAGTGGAGCAGAATTTACAGGAGACAGCATCCATGGCTGCTGGTGTAACTATTGCGTGGACTTTATTTATGGTATTTGAAGAGAGTATCGAACCTCTGTTAATGCAATTAATGAAAACTTTCAGTAAGCTTTGTAAGGACCAATTGAGTATTAATCAACCAAAAGATGCTGTTACAATGGAAGAGGCTCAACTAACGACTAAACTTTTGGAAAAGGTTTTGTTTATTCTTTCTTTGAGAATCAGTTCACTTGGTGACTCCAGAAGACCATTCCTGTCTACAGTTGCACTATTAATTGATCATTCAACAGACCAGAAGTTTTTGAAAGAAATTATTTGCATAACAAGACACTGGATCTTCAATGGTGAGGTTTTCCCTACTGTGAAGGAAAAAGCTGCTATTTTAACAAAAATGTTAGCATTTGAAATAAAGGGAGAACCTCAATTATCCAAATTGTTTTATGATACAATCTTGAAGTTGTTTGAGGAAGCAAATGTTGGGGCTACTGAAATCACCTCGCGAATGGAACAACCTTTCTTGGTAGGAACATGTACACAACATACTGATATTAGAAAAAAATTTATGAGTATCTTGAACAATAGTATCAAAGATGACATTAGAGAGCGTATCTACTACATTATATGCGATCTTAACTGGGAGTTCATTGCCGATTTCTTATGGTTAAACCAGGCTTTGCAGCTGTTATATGGTGCTATTCCAATCAGCCAAGAATTTGAACTAACCAATGCCTATAAGCTTTCCACACCCGCTTTACTGCAACAATATATTTCGCCCGAAGAAAATGATAATGAAGAAATCAATGATGATTCGGAAGATATATCTGAAGAATTTTCTGCATTTTTGAAGTTACACAACTCACATATTTCTAAGTTATGCACCATCAAAACTTCTGACATATTTGACCATCTAGTGGAACTATTTTATGAAAGTCCTGATGCAGTTCATAAAGCATGGATTAATTTGTTTCCAGAGGCTTACAAGAGTATTCCTAAGGACGAGAAGTATGGATTCATTCGTTCAGTAATTACGCTACTAGCAAAACCTTACCATACCAGACAAAATGGACATAAGATTAATGTAATAAACATATTACTAGATTCTTTTGGAAGAAATAAAGATTTCGAATTACCCCCACATTTGTTGAAGTATTTGGCTATATCTTACAACTCGTGGTACCAGTCTATCAACATCTTAGAATCAATGCAAAGTAATCCTCAAATTGAAAATAATGTCATAATAGAAACCAGCGAAGATGCACTACTAGAGTTATACATGAACCTTCAAGAGGAAGAAATGTTCTATGGTCTATGGAGAAGAAAAGCGAAGTATACTGAAACAACTATGGCTCTCTCCTATGAACAGGTTGGTTTATGGGAGAAGGCGCAACATTTGTATGAAGTTGCCATGACTAAAGCCAGAAGTGGTGCATTACCTTACTCTGAGTCAGAGTATGCATTATGGGAAGATAATTGGATTATCTGTGCTCAAAAACTACAGCAATGGGATGTTTTAACTGAATTAGCCAAACACGAAGGTTTTACTGATCTTCTACTGGAGTGTGGCTGGCGTGTTGCTGATTGGAACACTGATCGAGAAGCTTTAGAGCAGTCGGTTAAGAGTGTGATGGATGTTCCAACACCTCGTAGACATATCTTCAAAACTTTCTTAGCCCTACAAAACTTCGCTGATAACAGAAAAGGTGATCAAGATGTTAGAAAATTGTGTGGTGAAGGTATTCAGTTGTGTCTACAGAAGTGGATTTCACTTCCAGAGAGATATACACCATCTCACCAATGGCTACTACATGGATTCCAACAGTATATCGAATTTATGGAGGCTACCCAAATATATGCCAACTTGCATACTACTACTGTCCAAAACCTAGATGCTAAAGCACAGGAGATCAAGAGAGTTTTACAAGCCTGGAGGGACCGCTTACCCAACATTTGGGATGATGTCAACATGTGGAATGATCTAGTAACTTGGAGACAACACGTTTTCCAAGTTATTAACAATTCTTATTTACCGCTAATTCCTGCACTTCAACAAGCTAATAATAATGGCAATGTAAATACACATGCATACAGAGGTTATCACGAAATTGCCTGGGTCATTAATAGATTTGCACACGTTGCCCGTAAACACTACATGCCTGATGTTTGCATCAACCAACTGGCCAGAATCTATACTTTGCCAAATATTGAGATTCAGGAGGCATTTTTGAAACTCAGAGAACAAGCTAAGTGTCATTATCAAAATATGAACGAGTTAACCACAGGTTTGGATGTCATTAGTAATACCAACTTAGTTTATTTTGGAACAGTCCAAAAAGCAGAATTCTTTACATTGAAGGGTATGTTCTTATCCAAACTAAGAGCCTATGATGAGGCTAACCAGGCCTTTGCTACCGCTGTCCAGATTGATTTGAATCTAGCAAAAGCATGGGCGCAATGGGGTTTCTTCAATGATAGAAGACTCTCAGAGGAACCCAATAATGTTGGTTTTGCAAGCAATGCAATTAGTTGCTATCTACAGGCTGCTGGTCTCTATAAGAATTCCAAGATTCACGAACTTCTTTGTAGAATTTTGTGGCTGATTAGCATGGATGATTCATCAGGGGCAATAGCTAACGCATTCGAATCGTTTAGGGGTGAAGTTCCTGTTTGGTATTGGATTACATTTATCCCTCAACTGCTGACCTCTCTTTCACATAAGGAAGCTAACATGGTTCGTCAAATATTGATTAGAATAGCTAAGAGCTACCCGCAAGCTCTTCATTTCCAGCTAAGAACTACAAAAGAAGATTTCGCTGTCATCCAAAGACAGACGATGGCTGTTGTTAATGACAAGAAGGATAAACAAGCGGAGAAACCAAATAGTGGAAATTCCGATCATAGACAACCTTGGGAATACCTACAGGAATTAAATAATATATTGAAAACTGCTTATCCGTTGCTGGCTTTGTCACTTGAATCTTTGGTTGCACAAATAAACGAAAGATTTAAAACAAGTACTGATGAAGACTTATTCAGATTAATTAACGTTTTATTAATCGATGGTACGTTCAATTATAATAGACTACCGTTCCCAAGAGGTAAACCGAAACTTCCAACTGCAACTGAGAGTAATCTAATGAAGTTTGCGAACACCTTATTAGCACCATACATCAGACCTAAGTTTAATTCTGACTTTATAGAAAGTAAACCTGATTTTGAAACATATATCAAGAGATTAAGGTATTGGAGAAAGAGGTTAGAAAGTAAATTGGACCGAGCACCAGCCGTCGAGAATCTAGAGAGAATTTGCCCACATTTAAGTAATTTCCATCACCAAAAATTCGAAGATATTGAAATTCCAGGACAATATTTGTTGAACAAAGACAATAATTTACATTTCGTAAAGATCGCAAGATTTTTATCTCGTGTTGATTTTGTACATGGAACTCATTTCTCTTATAGACGCATTACAATCAGAGGTCATGACGGTAGCCTACATCCATTTGCTGTTCAGTATCCTGCTGTCCGTCATTCCAGAAGAGAAGAGAGGATGTTCCAACTCTACAGACTATTGAACAAGTCGCTTTCGAGGAACGTGGAAACAAGACGTAGAAATATTGAGTTCCAACTTCCTATTGCTGTGCCTCTGTCGCCTCAAGTTCGTATTATGAATGATAGTTCATCATTTGTTACAATGCAACAAATATACGACGAATATTGTGAAAGGTCTAACCTCGACCCTTACATGGTCCAAGACTTTATCTCAGAAAAACTAAACACAGCGTATGACAAGGCATTGCCACCACCAGATGCTACTGTACTAAAGGTGGAAATCTATAACTCCATCCAATCACTATACGTTCCCACCACGGTACTAAAAGATTACTTTTCAGGCCTTTTCACATCATTTGAAGATTTCTGGTTATTCCGTAAACAGTTTTCATCCCAATATGGTGCCTTTGTCTTTATGTCCTTCATGATGATGATCAATAGCAGAACGCCACACAAAATCCACATTGATGAAAAGTCTGGTAATGTATTTACACTAGAGATGTTGCCTTCCAGATATCCTTACGAAAGAGTAAAACCACTTTTGAAAAACCTTGAAGTGAACCTACCACAAGACGCACCAATTTTCCACAATAATGAACCTGTACCATTTAGATTAACCTCTAATATCCAGAAACTGATCGGTGACTCTTCCCTAGAAGGTATATTCTCTGTGCATTTGTTTTCGATTGCTCGTGCACTGATAGAACCAGAGAATGAGTTACAAACTTTCTTGGCATTGTTCATCCGTGATGAGATTATCTCATGGTACAGTAACTTACACAGACCAATTATAGAGAATCCACAACTACGTGACATGGTACAGACGAATGTAGATTTGATCGTAAGACGTGTTACACAGATGGGCCACATCAGCTCTACTCCATCGGTGACCACACAATTTGTTCTCGATTGTATTAGTGCTTCTGTCAACCCAAGAAACCTGGCAAAAACAGATGTAAGTTTCATGCCATGGTTCTGATGTATTATTAAGAAAATAAAGAAACTAAAAAAACAAAACAAAACATAAACAGATATATCTATATATATATATTATATTAAAAAAAAAGAAACAATATTTGTAAATAAATTCTTTTATTTTAACACATTTCTCTTCGATAAATAAAACTGTAATAGAACATATGTATTTGTATTAATCCGAAAGAATATCCCAGTTGTACATCTGTGCCAATAGAGAATCTATATCAGTCTTCATGACTCTCGCTTACAGTTGTGACAATTTAGATAATCTTACCAGTCACAAGATTATTACGTGTACAAAGACTAACATTTAAAGGTATGCCGATAATAGGCCCGAGCACGTTCTCTGTGATAATAATAATTACCGAGATTACCGTGCGCGCCGACTAGGCGAAAGGATTCTAGAAGAGGCACTTTATTCCACTTACTACTGTGACATTTTAGCTTTCAGCTTTCAGTCACAAGATTGAAATCGTAAATTAACACAAAAATACTGAACGATCGAGCGATTAACTTGTTTAAACGACGGACGCGTCGCAAACGAAGCTTTTCGTCGATAAAAACATAACAATGAAAAATTTTCACAACGACTTCGTCGTCGCCAGAAAAACTATAAAAGGAGAAAGAATCTCAAGTTAGGAACAATCTTATTTTCACTTTATATAATTCTTCTTATCCTTTGAACGAAAAGAAGATCATCCAATCCAATTCAATATTATACTTTCATTTTAATAAATACTTTATATTACCGTTGGTGATTAATTGAAACTAATTACTTTTGGTCAACACCTAAGATAACTTGTTAACTACTATTCCGATCTAAGAAAAGACGTGAAGAGTTAAGTTTACTAACAAATATCTACCTTATTTCTAAGACGCGAGTATTCTCACATTTAGCGCGTAATTAGAC
>JAJLXT010000056.1:39723-78646 GCA_030571395.1 Nakaseomyces sp. UFMG-CM-Y6046 | reverse complement strand
TCTATTTGATTACACAGACACAGACACAGACACTGGGGGTTTTTACACATGAGAAATTTAACAAACAGTGCTAAGATATGATATACTGGCCAACTGACTTGTCTGTTTACTGTGTTGTATCGATGACTATAGATACCATAAGTGAGGGGAATGGGGGAGCTACAGTATTTTCTAGTTTGATGTGCTTACTTATGGAAGTTATCCAAACGTAACTTACAGACCTCATCTGTTCTTACTGCTTTTCTTTTCTTTTCCTGATCATTTTTTTCTTTTATATGTGAGAGGGTGAGATATGTAAAGCCTTTAGGAAATATTGAAAAGTGCAGTTCTAACCATAGTCAAGGGGGTTCTTAAAATCATCAGATGACTACCCTCTGTATCGTCTTCACTTTACCTCTAATAAATTGAGTGAACTAAATTCTCAGAGGTCCCTTTACCTACCGTGTTAACATGAATAGAAATAAAAACTACAAAATACCCCTTAGTTTTGAAGACACGTTATAAGAGTCAATCATGATGATGTGTTAAGTTACTAAAAAAAAAAATATAAGTATAATAAAAAAAATAAAAATTAAAAAAAAAAAATTTAAGGTAACATATATATATATCTTATTATTTCATTATTTTTTTTTTTTTATGAGAAGAGACAATTCCTACAGAAATTGAAACGAAAGCCAAGGTAAAGTGCTCACCAACAAGAAAATAGAAACAAAAATTGGTCTACAAAATGATCTACAAAGAACCAAACCTAGTAAACTCATCGAACAGCAACCCTAAAAGTATCATGTTTTAGTTGGTTCATCCCAACCCTCCATTATTTACAAACGTGTTAACAACACATATTGGAGATTATCAACCATCATTACGAAATCTAGATTATAAAATAACAAAACATGTTTCATATGAATTTCTTGTTACGAACCCGAACACCACAACACATTGATTAACTCAAAGCTTCAATAAAGTCCTTAATAAAGAAGGTAATGCCCCTAAGATATATACACCATTAGTCATCATAGTGTTCACAGCTCTTTCCTTCATTAAATGCAGTGGTGTTGAGATTTACTTTATTAAAACAAACGTCCAAAAATCAACAAGGAGGAAATATAGCACAAAAAAAAAATAGACCGCGGATGTAAGGGATTAAAGAGAAAGGAAAAGGCTTTGGAAGCGGTTTGATGCGTTAGAAATCTTGCATGCTATTCCCTTTCCCGTTCTTATACTTGTGTTTCTCTACCCGCCCTCCGTTCCTCATTTGTAACAAACATCGTAGACTGTCGGTGTTTCATGTGCTCATTCTTCTCTACGAAGTTTTCCAAAGAGGCGGTATTACCAACAGAGAAAGTCCTTTCCCCCCCCCCTTCTATGCTTCTGAAGTTTTCTATTTTATTTTATTGTATTTTTTTAGCAGCACCAAATGGCCAAAACGTTCCTGGCACGCAACCATGTTACCCACAACTCACTCTGCGTCAGTTTCTGTGGAAAAAAAATGTATGCCGCGTCTATTTTTTTTTACCTCTTCCCAAAATAGAAGTGGATGGTGTTTTATTATTTTACTACGGATGTTTCTTTGAAATGCACGCATCCCAAAGAGGAAAGTTGGGAAAAGCAGAGAAAAAGTGCAGTGAGAATTGCCCGTCTTTCCCTGCATTTTACACACCCTTCCCTCTCGTAATAACCCCTTGCAGCTGGAAAAAAAGAACGCAATGCATGTATGGAACAAAAAATTAATGAAGGCTGGGAACGGGATAGTCTGTGCAAATCAGAGAATCATCGTGCTGTATATCTCCACTTTGGGTTTTTCCCTTTTCCTGTATTCTTTAAGAAAATGGTGTGATTTTCGTGTGGAAGAGGGGGGAGGGGGTCTATGACTTTTAAATGTAAAATACCTGCAGAACCTGCATGGCAATTTTAATAAAGACTGTTAAATGGGAGGGAATCGAAAAAGTGGTGTGAGGGAAAAAAAAAGGGTTCTATTTTTTGACTGCATTGGCACACATATTAATTTTAAGAAGCTTTGTACTAAGAGAGCACCTACCCTTTCAAACCCACTCTTTTTTTTTTTTTTTTTTTTTTTTTTTTTTTTACATGGATACCAAGGAGGAGGGGGGTATCGATACTTTTGAAAAAAAGAAATAAAAAATTAAAACAAAACAAAACAAAGCATAGCAGGTTTTTTTTTTTTTTTAGCAAAGATCTAATCATCCCTGACAGTTAGTAGTCCTTCTTTTGTTGCAAGAAGGTAAATACAAATATGACGTTTTTGCCAGTTTTTTCTTAACTCGAGGTTTGACTTGCCCAGTGTTTTATTAGTTGCAGAAATTTTTCCTTTCCTGTAAATTACATCTTTTTTTTTGACATCCTTGTAATGAATTTGTAGGAAAGTATAGTGGAGGGAAACAGTTTCCAGTCAATCAAAGAAGACTAAAAAATTGCAACAAATTCTTTCCTTTAACCAATATTTCTTTCTTCCAATAGTCAATGTTTACTTTACAATCATATAAATATGGGGGGGGTAGTAAAACTTACAATTCTCTATGATCTAATTTACGGACTTTTATGATTATTCTTTTTTTTTTGTTAATACATACTACAAAAAGAAAAAAAAAAACAAAGAAAATCAGAAATAAATAAAACAAAATAAAAATGAGATATTTGTTTCATTTAATACCTTTGTTAGCATGGGTCAGCGCACAAGAATTTTCTGGAACTAATGATAAAACAGGTGATCAGGCCTTTACCGATCCAGTCCATGTTCTTAGTGATGGATCACTAAGTTTAAGCGAGGGTCAAAGTTACACATTTACCAACAACGTTAACATCGACACAAGTGCTTCAATTACGGGAACCTCAGGATCAGGTACGGATTTCACATTTACATTAGGCACCAACGGTGACCTTGTTAACGATGGTACATTGTCCATCATTAACCCAAATGTGGACGATGTACAACAAACGATTAAAATAGACCCAGATACATTAACGAATAGTGGCCAAATCTCGATATCAGTTGGTCACACCAAATCGGATTTAGTCTCCACAGTCGAGGTTGCACCAAAGCTATTGATAAATACGGGTTCTATTTCATACGCTAAGTACCCTGGATCAACTCCAGAAGTTGATACTGATTATGATACTGGTAATGTTTTTACAATATCTGCTGTAGGCTCCACGGTCAGAAACAACGGTATGATCAGTGTAAGTGGTACTCAAAATTATCGGTTATGGGGTGATGTAGAAGGTGATATGGGTACAATTCAGATAGACGGTGGTAACCTGTTAGTGAACTCACCTACATTTACCGGAAACACTATCAAGTTGCTTGAAAACTCCAACACATTTGTAACCTTTGTTCATATAAACTACCCTAATCCAATCAAAGTTGAAGGTATGGGAGGTATGGCCGGTATTAATACATTTGGTAGTGATGGTAGTTATGTCTATGACTCAGATACTGGAATGCTTACTGTTACGACCTCCCTAGGTTCCAATACATACGACATTGGTTGTGGGTATGACCCTGACTTAGTTGCAGGATTTGAAACTGAAACAAAGATCGATGGTGGTTCTATTGTCCCAACGTACTTTGTTGTGTACAATGGTCTTCCAGATGACAGCCAGTGTCCAAGACCAAAACCATCATCTTCACATGAACCATCGTCCTCTCAAATGCCATCATCATCCTCATCCTCATCCTCCTCATCCTCCTCATCCTCATCTTCTTATTCTTCATCATCATCCTCATCATCATCTTCATCATCCTCATCCTCATCCTCATCCTCATCCTCATCCTCATCCTCATCCTCATCGTCATCATCATCGTCATCTTCATCGTCATCATCTTCTTCTTTTTCACCATCATCATCATCTTCATCTTCGCACAAGTCTTCGTCTTCTCATACGCCATCATCCTCTAAAGAATCAATTTCATCTCATGTTTCATCATCTACTCATTCGTTGTCCTCCTTTTCCGAACTAACTTCTTCTCATGTGTCAACTTACTTTAACGATTCAACGTCCTCTCACGAACCAACTTCTTCTGACGAGTCAACATTGTCACACGAAACATCCTCCTCTGTCAAGGAAACAGATACGATTAAACCATCGTCAAGAAGAATTATATCCTCATCTATCAAACCACCATCAGAAACTAGGACATCATCAAGTAGTTTTTTCAGTAATATCACAACTACAACTACTAAGAAGACTGTATCATCACAAGGTAACCCTAGCAGCAATATTAGTACCATAACTACATGGAAACAACTACCAACATCAATTGGGGACTCTGATGAAAAGTCAAGCACCAGTAGTGAGACTGGCGTGATTGGAGGTGAGAGTTACGATACAGGTAGTCATAATACCTACACTATCATTACTGACATCAAGTCAAATTCAGTACCCAAAGGTGGTTCAACAACTCAAGTCACTGTTGGAGGTGATTTATCAGGTAATAGTCAAGGCTCTAGTTCTAACAGAGGAACAGGATCAAACTCTAACAACAACTCAGGTAGCAATAATTCAGGGAGCAATAACTCCGGTTCTAATAATATTGGTTCTAAACCAGGTTCAGGCAGTAACTCTGGTAGAGGTTCCGGATCTGAAATTGAATCTCCACTTGGTTCTAACGGCGAAAGGATAAGTAAGTCCTTAGCTGCTGATGCAAGGAGTGGAACTGTTAGAGGAACTGCTAGTATAAACCAAATTCAAACTGTTACAAGAAGTGGTACCGGTACTGCTCATACAACAATTCTAACAACTTTTACTGGTCGTGGTAGCAGCTGTTCTGGAAATATGCTCTTCGCCACAATGACTATTGTATTATCATATCTATTCTTATTATAAACAATACAACATTTTGAATAGGCTTCAATCAAAAAAAAAAATAAAAAATAAAAATTAAAAATCCTATTTCAGTTCTTTTGCATTTCTTTTTCTTTCCTATAATCAAAGAAAAATGGAAATATTAGAAAAGGAAAAGTCAGTAAAAACTAACAAACAAAACAAAATCAACTCACCCATATATAATTGCATGATGCTTCCTTGTCCGTATATTTTCTAGTTTCCCCAGTTCTTTTAATCAAAAAAAAAATCTTCAAGTACATTAAATTTTTTTTAATTAATATAAACCTGTGTTATGCACATCCAATTTTCATTGCTGCACCTTTTTTCCTTTCCTTTTGCTTCAGTCATTCATTATTCATATACTTATTTCCCATTGCACTCACTATTCGAAATTACGATCTCAGCAAATATCCTACTTACAAATACCGAAACAAGATACCTAATACTTCAAAATTAATTATATTAGAATTAGAAACGGTTGTCTGAGTACATCACAAGTGGAAAAAAAAAAAGAATTTACAACCTAGTAGAAAACAATCCCTTTAGTAATATCTCACCACCATCAAACATAAAAAGCCGTTAAATCGAACTGCAATGAACCCACACTGACTGTAAACTGACTCTCTTGACGGCTCTTAAAATATATAGAATAAAACCAACATTAAGGGTCTCCTTGTAGTCACCACAGAAACAACCGTAGCTTTCCTAGGAAGTTAATTTAAAGCAATCAAAAAGGGTAACAGCCGAGAAACGCCTTCTCTGCAATTCCTGCATATCGTTCTTTGCAAGTCCTGCGTATTGTTCTCTGCAGAATGACTGATTTGGGAGTTTTCATACGCATCCCTTTCCGGGGAACAGGGCTTTCCTTTCAAAGAAAAAAAAAAAAAGAAAAGAAAAGAAAAAAAAAGACAAAAAAATGAAAAATTTTTGTTCAAAAATTAAGAATGCAGAGATTTCTTGTACATGAAAAAGTTAAAATGAGGGGATGGAATAAGACTAAGGAGCTTGAAGCTTTCTGGAAAATCGTGCGGCAATAAAGAAAAAAAAAATCTTACGAGAATACACAATAAACTATTCTTGACTTTACATCAGTGTGAATGAATTCGTAATTGTTCCGTGGAATCATTCGCTCTACTCGTTATACCTTAGTATTTTTACGTCAATGGCATAAGGTACTTTTAGACAGTCTAGAACCTGATTACGAGGATGACAATAACCTTGATTGTTAATACGCTATATCATTTGTGAAAGCTCTTATGTGACTTATGAAGCGACTGCATAAACATATTGAAAGAAAAAGAGAAGAAAAGAACTAATTATCTTATTTGAACTATCAACCTTACTTTGTTTCTTCGAGGCTTTTTCCATCAATACTTTGAGATGCATCTATCTTTATTCATACACTCGCTTCGGAGTTAAAAGAATTTTCCTCTCTATAAACAGTTGTAGGTTAAACCCGAAAGGAAGTTCATTCCGGGACCAGATATTCCCCGCTCTTTTCTAACGTTGTATCAATATTTGTGACTCAATGTTCTGCTTGGAAGAAAAAAAAAAGGAATGGTATATATACAACAACTATATCAACGGAAAATGTTTTTCTCGAAATAGCCATGTTTTTTCCTTGCCTCCTACATCGGCGAAATAGATAAATATTCCAAACAAAGCAAAACAAAAAACCCTGATAAACAAACGAACAAACATACAAACAAACATAATCTAATCGAAATGAAAATATTATTAGCTGTAATATGCTTAATTTTACAGGTTGGTGCCGCACCTTTGTTCATTTTAGATGCAGAAACATTGACTGGAAACCAAAATTTCCAAGATGCAGTCACTGTTTACGCGCCTGGATCTCTGACACTCAATGACGGTGATAGTTACATGTTTGCTGGTGACGTAACTATTGATTCAGGTGCTGCAATTACAGCAAATGCTGAGATAGGTGCAAATTTTACATTTAACATTGCAAACACCGGAAATCTAATCAATAATGGTGTATTAACCATCAGTAATCCTAATGCTGTAAATCTTTCACAGTTAATTCACATTTATCCAAGCTCATTAACTAATACTGGAAAATTGGTGTTATCACTTGGCCACGTCAAATCCGACGAGATCTCTGAAATTGTATTGGCACCTGATACATTTAATAATACGGGTGAAATCACATTCCAAAAGTATGAAGGATCAGAAGAAGAACCTAATGATATGTATCAACCAGGTAATGTTTTCGTTATAGGAAGTAACGGGGACACTATCCACAACACAGGAACAATACATCTAAGTGATGCAACAAGGTATTTGATCAACGGAAACATCGATGGCGATGGCGGTGTAATTGAAGTTAATGTTGGTTCATTAGCTATTAATTCACCATCAATTTCAGGTAACACTTTTCGCATAGTTGATAGAGCGTTTTTAAATTTTATGCACGCAAATTTACCTAATACAGTAAAGATAGAGGGCGTAGGACCTTCTGGCATGTTATCTACATATGGTACAGATGGGAGCCATACCTACGATGAACAGACAGGCATTCTGACTGTCACTACCAGTCTTGGTACAAATCATTATGATATTGGTTGTGGTTACGACTCTTCTATGTTTATGGCACAAGAGTCGACTGCACCTGGAACACAAGATCTGGCTTATTTCCTTCTTTACCCTGAAGTTGTTTCTGATACAGAATGTCCAGACCCTGTACAATCATCCTCGTCAGTAATATCATCGGACCCAACGTCCGACCCTAGCTCAGATCCAACGTCTAATCCTAGCTCAGACCCAACATTCGATCCTAGCTCAGACCCAACATCCAATCCTAGCTTAGACCCTAGCTCAGATCCAACGTCTAATCCAACCTCAGACCCAACCTCAGACCCAACATCTGATCCTAGCTCAGACCCTACATCGGACCCAACGTCTGACCCAGCGTCGGATCCTAGCTCAGATCCTATATCGGACCCAACGTCTAATCCAGCATCTGATCCAACATCAGATCCTAGCTCAGATCCTAGCTCAGATCCAACATCAGACCAAATAGTGGACCCAACGTCTGACCCAGCGTCAGATCCTACTTCAGATCCTATATTGGACCCAACGTCTAATCCAGCATCTGATCCAACATCAGATCCTAGCTCAGATCCTAGCTCAGATCCAACATCAGACCAAATAGTGGACCCAACGTCTGACCCAGCGTCAGATCCTACTTCAGATCCTATATCGGACCCAACGTCTAATCCAGCATCTGATCCAACATCAGATCCTAGCTCAGATCCTAGTTCAGATCCTACATCAGACCAAATAGTGGACCCAACGTCTGACCCAGCGTCTGATCCTACTTCAGATCCTATATCGGACCCAACGTCTGACCCAGCGTCAGATCCTACTTCAGACCAAATATTGGACCCAACGTCTGACCCAGCGTCTGACCCAACGTCAGATCCTACATCAGATCCAACATCAGACCAAATATTGGACCCAACGTCTGACCCTACATCTGACCCTACGTCTGATCCAGATCCTATATCAGACCCAACGTCTGATCCAACTTTAGACGAAAGTCTATCGGGACCATTGTCCTCAGATTTAGTTAATCCAATGGAACCAACTTCTTCTGATCCTATTGATTCAATAGAACAATTAGCTTCTGAACCACCAACTAGTCAATCTCCAGCCCTTTCATCGTCTCTCAATACCAATACTGTCAACAGTTCCAGTATTGCTGAGGGAAGCACCAGCTCAGGTTCTGGTAGCCAAGCAAGTGTTAGTAGCCAAGCAGGTGCAGGTAGCCAAGCAGGTGCAGGTAGCCAAGCAGGTGCTGGTATCCAGGCAGGTGCAGGCAACGAAGCAGGAGCAGGTAACCAAGCAGGAGCAGGCAACGAAGCAGGAGCAGGCAACGAAGCAGGAGCAGGTAACCAAGCAGGAGCAGGTAACCAAGCAGGAGCAGGTAACCAAGCAGGGGCAGGTAACCAAGCAGGAGCAGGTAACCAAGCAGGAGCAGGTAACCAAGCAGGAGCAGGTAACGAAGCAGGAGCAGGTAACCAAGCAGGGGCAGGTAACGAAGCAGGAGCAGGTAACCAAGCAGGGGCAGGTAACCAAGCAGGAGCAGGTAACCAAGCAGGAGCAGGTAACCAAGCAGGTGCAGGAAGTGAAACAGGTGCTGGTAGCCAATCAGGAGCAGACAATCAAGCAGGTTCAGAAAATCAACATGGCTCAGGCAACGAAGCAAGGTTAGGTAGCCCAGCAGAATCAGGGAATCAACCTGGCTCAGACAGTCAGGTAGGTGCTGGTAGTCAACCTGGTTCAGGCAGCCAAGCAGGTGCTGGCAGCCAAGCAGGTACTGGCAGCCAAGCAGGTACTGGAAACCAAGCAGGTTTAGGTAATCAAGTAGGTGTAGGTAGTCAACCTGACTCAGGTAACGAAGCAGGTGCAGGTAGCCAAACAGGTGCAGGTAACCAAGCAGGAGCAAGTCACCAAGCAGGAGCAAGTAATCCAAATCAAAATACTGTGGGTATTCAAGGTGCTACCAATTCTGGTAACACTGACGGCGCTATACCCACCAGTCAAGCTCACAGGCACACTCTTGCTGCAGAAGCCAGAACTGGTACAGGTAGTGCTGACCAATATGTAACAGTAACAGGATCCGATACGGATTTAATTGAACATACGATTCTCACTACATTCGCAGGCCAAGGTTGTAATATTGCCAGCAATAACTACTTAAGCTTTATTAATGGTGCTATTTTTGTTTTACTAATGTTATAATAACAGTTTAAAAATAAACGAACCCTTAATGCTTAATGAATACTTCCCAGTATTTTCCTTACTACTATTCATTTTACAATTGCAGTTAGTTTAATGATCATTCATTCGTCTTATTTTTTTTTTTTTTTTTTTTCGATTATATATATTATCCTATTTTACTATTTCAGCCGTTTTATGCTATATTTTACTATAGTAAATGAAATATAATAGAATTGTTTTCTGTACTAAAAAAAGTTTTCATAATAATTATCATACAGTACTTTGTTTTTTAATAGAACTACGTCATAATAATAACTCAAATGTATTTATATTAATTCGTTCAGACTATATCGGTTGCATAGTCACACGGCTCCAAATATGCTTTGCTCACTTAGAAACCGCCCCTCGCTCACGCAATAAAAATAATTTGTTGTAACCTACAAAACCTTCTCTGGGGCCCACGGCATTGTCTGGGGGAATGTTTATTTTCTTGCGTCTTTATGCAACGGCTGCATGACAGTGCCCCCACTTGTTCCTGTAAAAAACAAAAATGCGAAGAAACTTATGCAGAGAAACAAAATGCAGAGAAACTTGTGCAGAGAAGAGTGGGGGAAGGGGGGAGTCCAAATTTCCTGTACATACAAAAAAAAAATATGGACCCTTAAATAAAAAAAAAGTTGTTGAAGAGAGGTTCTTAGCGGCATGAAATTATTACCCCTTCTTTACATCACCGTATTGCTTTCCTGTTTTGGTAAGTCAGAATGGTGTGTTATGAAATATTATCAAAAGTTGTAAACTGGCTCCATGCTGGGTTTTCTTTGGTTGATCTAATGTAAAAGAGATGCCGTACTAACGCAAGCCAAAAAAAAAATCGGAAAAGAGCATTTAACATATGGGAACCAACCCTCTCATTGCTGGCTCTAAAAATAAATGATAATGCTAAGACAAGCAAAAAAAAAAGAAATAGGACATCGGTTGATTACAGCTTTTTATTTCTAGGTTATCATTTCTTTTTTTTTTATTGACTCCTCTTATCAGATACACTTCGCATGTGCATCATGTATAAGGGTGTAAACAAAACCCGTTAAATTACGGACAATGGTGAACCCCACTACAAACTTTTCCATAAATGTTTTCAAGTGGTTATTTGCATACAGCACCTTTAAAATTTAGTTGGGGATATATAAACTTTATGAAAATCTCAAGTTCTTCTTTTCTCAAAATTATACCTATCGTAGTGATTTACCTTTGTTATATATTGGTTTCTCGCCTCTCTCGCCCTTTGCTAGGATAACAGGACTTATAACAATGAAATATTTATTACTAATATCTTTATTTACTTGGGCGTGCGCTCAAGACTACACCACACCCACAACCTTGACAGGAGATCAGTCATTTACCAGTCCAGTTCATGTGTTCAGCAGTGGTTCGTTAGCACTCAACGACGGTCAAAGCTATACATTTTCTAACGACGTAAATATTGATAATGGAGGTTCTATTACGGGTACCTCTGGTAGTGGCACAAATTTCGTCTTCAGTATGTCGAACCCAGGAAATGTTGTGAACGATGGCACACTATCGATTGTTAATCCAAATGTCGATGATGTTACACAGACCATAACACTAGATCCAGATACATTGACAAACAATGGAAATATACTAATCTCACTTGGGCATACGAAATCAGATTCATCCTCAGTGGTAGAAATTGCACCTAATAATTTAATTAACAATGGTCAAATATCCTATGAAAAATATCCAGGATCGGCCACGGAACCTGCCGACCAGTACTTACCTGGCAATGTCTTTGCCATATCAGCAACTAATGGGATCCAAAATAACGGTGTAATCAGTTTTAGTGGGTCTCCAAACTATAATATCCATGGAGATGTCAGTGGTACTAACGGTGTTGTTCAAATATCTAACGGCAACCTACTGATATACTCCCCCACATTTACTGGTAACACGATACATATGGAGGATCAAGCTTTCGTAAGTTTCACTCGGACATATCCCAACACCATCAAGGTGGAGAATTTGGGAGCATCAACAGCCATTAACACATTTGGTAGTGACGGTAGCTTCCATTATGATACACAAACAGGTATTTTAACAGTCACAACGTCAAATGGGGTTAATAATTATGACATTGGTTGTGGATATGATACCTCTATGCTTGTAAGTCAACAGCTTCCAACAAGTACTCCATCAGGTTCAGTGGATTCATTTGTTATATTTTACTTAAATTCGCCTCCTACTGATACCGATTGCCCCGGCCCATCGTCCTCAGTTTCACCACCTAGTTCAAGTGTGGAACCATCGTCATCACACTCATCCTCAGTTCCACCATCCTCGTCACACTCATCGTCGGTTCCACTATCGTCATCACACCCATCCTCAATTCCATCATTCTCTTCACACTCATCTTCAGTTCCTCCATCTAGTTCAAGTGTAGAATCATCATCCTCACATTCATCCTCAATTCCACCATCGTCATCACACTCATCCTCAATTCCATCATCCTCGTCACACTCATCGTCGGTTCCACTATCGTCATCACATCCATCCTCAGTTCCATCATCTTCTTTACACTCATCTTCAGTTCCGCCATCTAGTTCAAGTGTAGAATCATCATCCTCACATTCATCCTCAATTCCACCATCGTCATCACACTCATCCTCAGTTCCGCCATCCTCTTCACACTCATCCTCAATTCCATCATCATCCTCACACTCATCTTCAGTTCCGCCATCTAGCTCAAGTGTGGAATCGTCATCACACTCATCCTCAGTTCCACCATCCTCTTCACACTCATCCTCAATTCCATCATCATCCTCACACTCATCTTCAGTTCCGCCATCTAGCTCAAGTGTGGAATCATCATCCTCACATTCATCCTCGGTTCCACCATCATCCTCAGTTCCACCATCCTCTTCACACTCATCCTCAATTCCAACATCATCCTCAGTTCCACCATCCTCTTCACACTTATCCTCAATTCCATCATCCTCGTCACACTCATCGTCGGTTCCACTATCGTCATCACACCCGTCCTCAGTTCCATCATCCTCTTCACACTCATCTTCAGTTCCGCCATCTAGCTCAAGTGTAGAATCACCATCATCACACTCATCCTCGGTTCCACAATCATCCTCACACTCACCATCTAGTTCAAACGTGGACTCATCCTCGTCACATTCGTCATCATCGGCAGTATCATCACATAGTTCAACTTTATCCAGATCGATTATCTCATCCACTTCAGTAATTCTATCTAGTTCCATCTCCTCTTTGGAATTCAAATCCAGTTCAATTCGTTTATCATCTTCTAAACAACATCCTTCTTCATTTATTAATTCTTCATCAGCCTCTACATCTGTATCTTTACCACAACCATCATCATTATCCTCGGTACAACCGCGTTCAAATTCACATAGTCAGTCTACTCCTTACACTCAATCTTTTGTTAATTCATCATCTCCTATAATTGGACCTTCCTTAACCGGTTCCCAATCGTCAAAATTTGTCCCAACATCTTCAATATTAGCAGTTAGATCTTCAACATATGAAGTAAACCCATCATCAATCACATCCTCATATTCTGCTATTATGACAAATTCTATCCCCGCTACGAAATCCTTTCCAGTTGTTGGAAGTAGTTCTATATTAGGTACAGGTAATCAAGCAGGTTCAGGTAATCAAGCAGGTGCTGGCAACCAAGCAGGTACTGGCAACCAAGCAGGTTTAGGAAGTCAACCTGGCTCCGGAAATCAAGAAGGCTTAGGCAGTCAGGTAGGTTCAGGTAATCAAGCAGGAGCAGGTAGTCAATCAGGCTCAACCAACCAACCAGGTACTGTCAACCAACCTGGCTCAACCAACCAACCAGGTACTGTCAACCAACCTGGCTCAGGCAGTCCAGCAGGGGCTGAGCCAAGCCAAGTAGGAGCTGGTAGCCAAGCAGGGGCTGGTAACCAAGCAGGGACTGGTTCTGGATCAGGAAGCAATTCAGTAGCAGCAAATCAAGCTGAGTCTATGAGACATAGTCTAGCAGCAGAAGCTAGGAGTGAATCCATGAGACATAGTCTAGCAGCAGAAGCTAAGAGTGCTTCTTCAATTACAGGTAGTGTCAGTCAATACATTACAACTACACTTGGAGGCGCCGAAACTGTTGACCACACCATTTTAACAACATTTGCAGGCACTGGTATTAAGAATGTCGAGAATTGTATTTTCAGCATAGTGTGTCTACTAATCGGAATCTTATTACTATAAGTGAACAAAATAATCATGTACCATATATAATTTTCTTTCATTTTGTTAATTGTCAAACATACATTCATTTATGTCTTTTAAAAATAATTTTTTTTTTCTTATAATGTACAATAGTTACTATTCCTTATCAAGTGAGTCAATTTGTCTACTTCACTTACATTGTTTAGATGTTGTTAGGTTACTTTGTACAAATGTCACTCAACTACCATGTGATAACAAAAGGGTAACTATTTAGCAACAGTAAATATCCTATGTATGTATCGGTAATAATATTTATGCCAAGTACTTTCTGTCCTGACCTTTACTTGTCTACTAAATCTCATTAAATGTTAGAAGAATGGACGGTGCTCTAATCATGACGTCATTTCCTTGCATCTTTTTCTAAGGGAGAGTAGTACATATAATAAAAAGAAAAAAGGAAAGGAAGATTTTACTATCAGCCCCACAGCCAGCTTCCCCCTCTCTCTATAAGACAACCTCAGTATTATATTATATAGCTAGGGTTGTGTAATTACTATACTAGTATTACAATAGTATATTAGAATTTAAATGAGGGTAGGAAAAAAGAAAAAGGGGGAAAGGAGAATTTCATTTGAGTGGAAATAAAGAAGCCTTATAAAGTTTTTTTTATTGCCTTCTATATATGTATAAGCAACATGTTAAGATATGATGACGTCTTTGATATGGATATACAATGACAGGTTTTTTGAACTCTCTTCTTATTGCTTCTCCAAAAAAAAAAAAAAAAAAAAAAAAGGAGCCTGCAAAAGTTCTGCAAATACAAGAAATAGAATGCATTTACATACTAATACAGATAACCCAAAGACATCTTAACATGTAGATATAGATATTGATACCAAATACAGATTGTAACTTGCAGATATAAACTACATATATTTATTTCACGTGATTGCCATAGAAATTGGAAAACTGGCAAAAAAAAAATAAAAAAAAGCCGAGAATTCTCTCACTCAAAGAAAAATAACAAAAAAAAAAAAAAAAATAAGAATCGAAATTTTGGATGAGGGTATATCGTGTGATGCAAAAGAAAACTTTTTATTAGAAAGTAAGAATAACAAATAATTTCACATACTTTTTGATCTCTGTCTTTTTCTATTTTTTTTGCAAAACACAATTTATAAATTGTCTCTAAGGCGACGCAACGGATATAGACAATAGGAGACATAAACTTTTGAGTTTGAACGCCACTTCTTACAATACCAAAGGAACAAAATAAAGAAAAAAAAGTAAAGGAGTACTATTGATCCTACAATTTGATATAAAAGAAAGAAGAAGAAAAAAGAAGTAATAACAATATTATTTTGGATAAAAGGAATAAACTATATTTTTGAATAGAAGGTGAACACATTTCATAATAAAGGGAAAAAAAAAAACACTAATATTAAATCTTTTATTATCATCAATTACAGAAAAGAAAAAAAGAAAAGAAAAGATAAGAATATACTAAAACCATGTCTTCGGATATACCTCCAAATTCTACATGTCGTATCTGTAGAGGTGAGGCTACCGAAGATAGCCCGCTTTTCCATCCATGTAAATGCCGTGGTTCCATTAAATATATTCACGAATCCTGTTTGTTAGAATGGATAGCATCTAAAAACATTGATATAACTAAGCCAGACACCGAGGTTAACTGTGATATTTGCCACCATCCATTTAATTTCAAAACTACATATGTGGAGAATATGCCAGAAAAGATACCCTTTGTCGTACTGCTGAAATCGACACTGAAGTCTTCGCTGTTGAAGTTTAAGAAGGCGTTGGAGTATGCTACAGCAATCACATTGTTTTTTTTCGGTTGGCCACTAGTTTGGAATGCATTGGGGAAATTATACACTTTCATCTTGGATGGATCCCTTCCGTTCGAAAATGATTTAGCCAGAAGTTTCTTGTTTGGTTTCACCGAACAACCGGAGCTTTACGCAAAAATCAAGTTAGATGACATGACAGTTCTGAAACAGCTGTTATGGAACTACAAGTTTACCGGATTGCAAATTGCTCTTATCGTCATTTTACACATTGCATTATACTTCCAATACGATATGATAGTGAGAGAAGAGGTCTTCGCTAAAATGATTCTGCACAAGATTGGCCCTAAGATTTCAATTAGCGATGTTAAAGCACGTTTAATGGAAAGATTCCCAATGATGGATGAAGTAATGATTGATCACCTGGCTGATGCTCTAAGGGCAAGAGAGGTTAATAGAAATGATCCCCCACCAGCTGTACCTCATAATTTGGCGCAAAATGACAACAACCAAAACATTCACGAACTCGATATGGATAATGATGAAGAAAACGATCCAGATTTTGTCCCTCACAATGAGCATGAAAATGATTCTGATTCTGAAGAGGAAAACAACCATAACAACCCAAATGAAGACTTTGAGAATAACGAGTTTGTTGATCCATTTAGGGAAAGATTTGAGGAGATGATGAACCGTCGCGCCCAGAACCAATTTGATAACTTGATTGCTCAACAAGAAGAACAGCGTGCCCAGAATGCGATGAACAGACCAAATGCTCCAATATTTATTCCTCCTATTCAACCAGAAAATAATGCCAACCCACAAAATAGAGAGAATGATGAGAACGGAGTTGCGAACGCTGCAGCTGCTGATGACGGTGGCAATGTACTATTGATAAACATTAAACTTAACTTCACAATTATTTTGGGTTACTTTGTAATCGGTTCTGTCGTTTGTTCACTATACCTACTTTTGGCCTATTTAATCCCCACGTTTATTGGCTATGGACTAATTAAATTATACTCTAAAATCATTGAAACTTTTGTTAGGGGTATGCTGTATTTGATTAGTTTGACCCACATTGATACCGTTTATTTTCAACTTTTGAAATTAATTCCATATGGTACTCTAGTTCACAATAATGTAATCGCCAAAACATCGTATGCTTGTCTGGCGTACTACGCAGGCTATCAAAATAACACTATGAAAAGTTCCATGTTTTTGCGTTCTTTACCTTCAATCACCACATACCTAACAGCAATTGCAATTATTTCAGCTGTATCAGAATTCGTTAGTAGAGGTTATGGTAAGATGAACGGGATGACAAATAATTTGAGAAGACAAATTTTCCAAATTACTTTTGCCCTTAGATGCACATTCAAGGTTTTTACCTTGTTTTTCATTGAACTTGCTGGCTTCCCAATTTTGGCAGGTGTTATGTTGGATGTCGCATTCTTCTGTCCTATCTTACGCTCTAACTCTGAGGTCTTGTGTATACCATACATTTTCAGAGTATGGTTCCCACTTTCCTTTTTTATCTATTGGATTATCGGTACATTGTACATGTACTGGTTTGCAAAGTATATTGGTATGATCAGGAAGAATATCATCAGACCGGGCGTTTTGTTCTTTATCCGTTCACCTGAGGATCCTAACATTAGAATTCTACACGATAGTTTGATTCATCCTATGGGAATTCAATTATCAAGGTTATGTCTTTCGATGTTCATTTATGCAGTGTTTATTATTGTTGGTTTTGGCTTCCATACCAGATTGTTACTACCGATTATCTTAAACTCAAACTTTTTCACGATTGCTGAGTCATTGAAACCGGATACTATATTTGATTACAACTCTTTTGCAGTTTTATTGACATGCTATGCAACAAGATATATTCTTGAAGATAATGGTTATGTCAAAAGAGCTGTGAAAGATTACTGGATTTATGTTTTCAAGGTTTGTTCCAGGAACTTACGTCTGTCTTCTTTCATACTAGGAAATGATGTCGCCACAGAGAGAGGTCATATATTGTACCGTAATTACTTCTATCAATTTTTTGCATCTCAATCAGCACAATGGTCAAATCCGGAATTGTTTACTAGTCCTAAAACTCGTGATGAAGCCGCTAAGTTATTCCAGGAGATTCCAAATGTGCACGCCTATTTTATCCCAGATGGTATCTTAATGCGTGTTCCATCATCGGATATCGTTTCAAGAAGTTATGTCCAAACAATGTTTGTTCCAGTCACTACCGATGATAAATTACTGAAACCACTCGATCTGGAAAAGATCAATGAAAGAAATAAAGCCACTGCCGGACAATTTGGATATTTGGATGAGCAAAATACTGAATTTGATCATTACTTCGTTGTATATGTTCCTCCAAATTTTAGGTTGAGGTATATGGTTTTGATTGCATTGATTTGGTTATTCTCTTCATTTTTGTTGATCGGCGTTGCTGTCATTTCTCATTTTACAACTAGACTAGGCTGCTTCCCACTTCAATTTATAGTTCCAAAATGGGTAACAGAAGACTTCGTAAATCATATCAACATCTACTTTGTTTGTTTCGGTTCCATTTTCCTTTCAACATTTATTCCCAAATATTATGCTCTGCAGGAACAAAGAAAGGTTGTCATCGCTGAGAATGAAAGTCAAAATAATGATGAGAATGTTATTGAGAATGTTGAGCATCCATTAGAGGACAGAAGACAAGATGTTGATGTTGACCAAGTTGATGCGGGTGCCGGTTTACTGAATGTCTTGATCGAATTTAAAGAAACGTTTGCCATCAAGTTTATGCTCGGATTATTTGTCATTTCGATTGAAATTGTCGTATCCGTACTTTCAAATATAATGCTATTATACCATTTTGTCGAAGTTTCAAAATATATTTTGAGTTGTATTTTTGGAAAGCCATTTGAAGATTACTTTGTGTATTTGGATATTGATAATTTTTTGATTGCTGATAATAAAATTGGTAGAATCTGTCAATTACTCATTACAGTTTTAGTCTATCCAAAGGTTATGAAAACAGCAACCATGTTTTTCTCTAATAAAGATCGGAGATTTACGGCTTTGGGAAAACTTCTTTTATCGAGCGTTTATAAGAGATCACTAAAGTTCCACTTGATTAATATTGTTTACTTAACAACATTGGCCATGATATTCAATATGTTTATGCACCCAGATGTAACTACATTAACCGATTCCACAAGAATGATGTTGGTGGGTGTATTTTCTAAAGAAGGTAACATTGCCACTACCTCTAACGGGACTTTCATTGAACATACATATATGATTGTCCTGATTGGATCATATATGAGTTACATATTAATCAGAGGTGTTTCATTCTTTGCAAATTGGTGGGATGTGCTAGAACAAAGGGTTAAAGATAGCATATACACGAAAGGTAGAAAATTGGAAAATTTGCCGGAAGATAATAATTCATAGGTTTTTTGTTTTTGTTTTTGTTTCTTATAATCATTCAAGGATTTTTCTTTAAACATTATTAGCACACTAGGTGAGATAGATTTTTTTATATAGTTAATAACATTTTTTTGTTGTATCAATACCTCGTTAAATTATAAACAGTAATATGCTTCCTTATTTATAGATAGAAATGAGTTCACTATATACACAAGCACATATAGTCTCCATTTATTATGCGCTGCTGTCTTTTTATTGTTAATCATTCATCTTTGTAAGATCTTCTCTTAGTTCGCGATCTACATTAGAACGTAAGCTCTCTAATGATTCTGTTCGATTTGTGAGTGGTATAGATGTTGTATTGTCACGAATTAAACTTACATCGCTGTCATTGTACCGCTCGGGGTAGTCATCATTCTCATCAGGTTCTGATTTGCTCTCGTGCATAAAATTTGGTATGGGGCTACTGCCATACGATTTGTTCATTATTGGCTTGCCATCTTCAATTATATCATCTGTAGAATCAATATAGGCTCTTGTTCTTTCTTTCAATATTGATTTACCAAAATATGGGGAAGTATATATCTTATTGGAAGCTTTATTCGTTAAGATCTTTTCTGGTGTCGATTCTATGGTGTCGAGTTTTCCTTCTGATTCACTTTTCAATAGTTCATCTGAGTCAGTTTTACCTTTACTGTTCCTTCCATTTTTCTCCTCGGTGAGCTTATCCTCTTTCCCATTGCTTTCACGATTATCATCACTTGGAGGGTCGGATTTCAAACTATGTTCATCATGTTTACTTTTTTCATCAAGAAGAGATGTGGTATCCTGGTTTGTTTGCCTATCACAATTGTTCTCAGTGTAGTTCTCGATGATCTCAATCTCTTCGTCGTCGTCGTCATCATTGCCGGTTGGTGATGAAGCATCACCATTTAAATCATTTTTAATTTTTAGTTGTATCTGCTCTTCTTGGAGTAGGATCAAAATTTCTCTCAAGCTTTTTCTAGCTGTTGCTCTCTCGACTTTATCGAAATATGTGTTTATATTTTTCATATTTGCTCTACTTTTCACTTTATTAGAATACCAAACATCTAGTGTCTCTTTTGGGTTTTCAAAAAATTTCTTTGTGTTCAATATTAGGTGGATACCACAGTCGCTAAAATTCGGTTGCTGGGGAACAGCGCATGTTTTCATTTTAACGTAGGCTTTTTCAATATCGATGTTATATTTATCCTTTGCATAGGATACTAAAAACTCCTTTATTGGGTCTATCTCTTTTGTATGGGTTTGCTTTAACGAATCAAATGTCAATATCGTAATAATAGGGCTGCTAACAGATAAATCCTCATCAGTATCCTCCTTGTTATCATCTCCGTTTTGACTAGCGTTTTCGCTCTTTGTCTCTAAATGGTACTTTAGGAATATCTCCAAATTAGTAATGATACATCCAAACCAGTGGTAGTTCATATTTATCGGTATAACGACGTACTTCTTTGAAAATAAATCTGTATTTTGAACCCATTTTTTCACATTTTGATACACATCATTGTCAGAACTTATAAGTTTTGTGTAGAAAAAGGATGACATAACGTGCACTTGGTCTCTTTGTACTTCTTTTTGCTCTATGGATGCCTCGATGAAGAATTTTGTGAAAAAATCAATAATACTGTCATTTATCCAATCTTGGTTGTATAAACACCTGAAATCCTGGTTTGTGATCGTGTAACTGGAACCATCAGGGAACTTATAGTTTAAATTTGGTTTAAACAGTTTGGGTGTCTCATACTCTGCTTCATTGTCGTCATCAATATTTAAGGATGCTCTGTCCTGAGGTTTTGAATCCTTACTCCTAGTTTTCCTGATATTGGAGAGTAGATGGTCAGATAGCCTATTCTCATGAGTGCTATCCCTTGACTCAACTGGTGTTTTAGAATAAAATCCACTTGATGATATTGGTTCGACAGCTTGTTTCTTGCTGGCTCTAACGTGATTGTCCTCTTTATCTGAATTATTATCATTTCTATCGCGAGGAACGAGGATAGGTTTAGATATACGATGCCCATATATGGTTCCTTTTCTCGGTGAGACATCCTTTCTTTTACTGAATTTCTTGAGTATCTGTAGAGAAGTCAGGTTTTTGTCGAAGTTTCGCAGCCTTTCACTTTTACCACTATTGGTTTCATCCGAAGACGGCCTCCTGATCTCTGCCTCCTCTCTGACCTGGGATTTAATGCACCTACGGAATTCTAGTTCACTAAGGTTTCTAATGATCTTGATAGAAGTTCCTAGTGCCTGTTTATTTTCATTTAAGAAATCCAGGATCTGCCTGATCTGCCCTAGCCGAGATGATTTAGAATCCAGGTACCGGTTACTGGTCCACACCACACACTTGGCTGACATACGAGTATTCATGCTTGTAATGGATACATCGACCCTTTTATTCAATAAGAACCCGATGGTAGTCATGCTCTGTGTGAACCACAGTTTCTTGCAATTGTACATCAAATCCAATTGGAACTCATCTATACTATGATCTCGCGTACGGAATTTCACCACTGGTCTAAACTTCTCCCTCTCGTTGATAAAATCCATGATTGTGTTTTCCACTTCAACCTCCGATTGATTGACATCGAGCAAAGCCACAGATCCTAACAGAGTGTACCTCACACTATCTCCCCTTCTAAAACTACCGCTGCCACTGCCACTGCCACTACCGCTAGCCCCAATATCGACATCTGATATTAGCAGTTCACGCTTCCTCCGTTTTAACAAGCTCTCGCGGTTGTCATCCTCCTGTCTGTTCGCGCCATCACTCTTATGCTTCTTCAACGCCTCAGCCATATTAAACATCTCCGACCCCATCTGATCCAGCTCCGCCACCACTTTCGGATCCCGCTTCTTCCTATATCGCACAGGAGACAGCTTCCTGGGCTTATGCTTCTGCGGAGACACGCCCTCTTCCCTGCTCGGCGATGAGGACAGTGTGTCTACAGGCATGATCCCGCCTTGAAACGTCCTCCTCCGGGACATTAATCCTCTATTATATTTGTTTTTTTCCTTCAACGTATAGATATACGCGTTATCTTTATCTGTATATATCCTTGGTAAACGTTTTCGAGCTCATGCATTGCCCTTTATATATATATTTATGCGCCTTCATGTATTTCCAAGCTATTTTTAAAAATGCTTTCTATCAAAAGGTTACCCGGTGCCACAGCATTTAAAAAAATGATGGCGGCTGGACTTTTTAATTTCTGTTTTTTTTTTTGGTTATCTTCATTGGTTTTAATATAGCAATGCCCCACAACTGTTGTTAAGTTATTTTATTCGTTGCTCTGTATGTAGATATGATGTATTGTGAATATAGGTGTGGGTTAGTGGTGGAGAACGGTATTTGTGGGTATGTTTTGAATATAATACGGAGTAATCTACGTATATCTGTTGTAACTGGTCTCTCTATTCTGAAGATATTCTGGAGGTTTCATGAAAATTGGTTAGAAGGGGTGCTAGGTATTGTTTAAATATAATAATATATTCTAGTGCATTTTGTATTTACCCTGTGTGTCTTTTGACGGGGGGGAGGGATGTGTGTGTGTGAAAGTGAGAAGAGTGAGAAGAGTGAGACAGAGTTTGGCAAACGGATTTTGTTTCTATTCCTCTTTCATCAAGACTCTCTTTTTAAAAGGAAGGAATTATTTTGGGTATTGGGTTCTTCTTGTTTCTTCAATTGGTTGTATAAAAGCCTATAACTATATAAGATAATAAGCCATGTTGAGAAGCCCATTGCTGCAGGTGCGGTGTTTTAGTGTTTGTAGGGTAGTACAGCAGAACCCAAGGTCGCCGTTACAGGTGTTTCGTGAGACGTTTAAGAAGGAATGGGAGAAGTCTCAGGAGCTTCAGGATAATATCAAGACATTACAGGATGCCTCGGGGAAACTGGGTGAGTCTGAGGCGTACAAGAAGGCCCGTGAAGCGTATCTGAAGGCCTCGAAAGGTGGTCAGACTATCGTTGGTAAGACTCTACAGAAGACCGGTGAGACCGTGGAGGATATCGCCAGCAAGGCCTGGGATTCTGAGATTGGTAAGACAACTAGAGACGTTGCCTCTAAGACTGCCAAGAAGCTGGACGAGAGCTTTGAGCCAGTGAGACAGACGAAGATTTACAAAGACGTGAGTGAGGTGATCGATGACGGTGACAGTTCCAGTTACGGTGGTTTCATCACAAAGGAGGCCAGAAGACTCAAACGTGAGCAGGACTTGGCATCAGGTAAGAGAATACGTGCTGTGAAGAGTAATGACGAGGCGGGATCAGCCATTGTTGCTACCGATATCGAGGCCAAGGAGTCTATCGGAAAGAAGATCGAGGACTTCAAGGAGAAGACGCCAGTGGGTCGTACACTGAAGACAATCAAGTACCGTCTGTGGGATGAGAGTGAGAACCCATTGATTGTGTTCTTGAGAAAGATCACCACCAAGGTCGGGTCTTTCTTTGCCGAAACTGAGTCTGCCCGTGTCTACAAGCAATTCAAGATGATTGATCCAACTTTCACCAACATTGGCTTCACCAAGCACTTGAGAGATTACATCATTCCAGAAGTGTTAGAGGCCTATGTCAAGGGTGATGAGAAGGTCTTGAAGAAGTGGTTCAGTGAGGCCCCATTCAACGTTTACAGCGCACAACAAAAGGTTTTCAAGAAGCAAGAATTGTTTTCCGACGGTAGAATTCTGGATATCAGAGGTGTTGAGGTGGTCAGTGCCAAATTGCTGCAACCACAGGACATTCCTGTACTTGTTGTTGGTTGTAGAGCCCAAGAAATTCACTTGTACAGAAAGGCAAAGACTGGTGAAATCGCTGCTGGTGACGAGTCCAACATTTTGATGTCCTCTTACGCGATGGTTTTTACTAGAGACCCAGAACAAATTGATGATGATGAAACCGAAGGATGGAAGATTTTGGAATTTATTCGTGGTAACTCTAGATCTTTCACTTGAAAAACTGAGAGAAAAAAAAAAATAAAATAAAATAAAATGAAATAAAAGTAATAAAAAAAAAAAAGGGAAGACCTGCACATACACCTCCTTGTTGAAGTGTTTCTGTTGCTGCTTAATTTATTTTTTTATTACTATTATTTCCTTCCCCCTGCATTTTCATTTATTAGAAATAATTTTGTTCCATGTAAATATTGTTTCAACCAGCAGTCATTTTATCAGTAATTATAATGCAAATTTAAAAAAAAGAAAAAAGACAAAAACGTTTTAAATACGAATTGAAAAAAACTAGAGAAATTGATACCATTTCTTTTTGATATAATAAGAGATTATAGTTTGAACCCCTGTAATTTACCCCAAAATATATTCTCACCTATCGCAAGTTTTAATAATTTTATTTTTCCACTACGAGTCCTCTTTCATTTAAAAAAAAATCCAATAAATAATTTTAATGTTTATCCACTGTTGGTGGTTTTTTTTTTTCGTTTATAAAAGTCGATGTATTAGTTGTTGTTGTTTTTGTATGTTAATTATGTTGTGATACATATATATGTTTGAAACGTTATTATAAGATCAATAATACGGTATTGCGTTAATATATTCATCACTTTGTACAACTAGGACGTCGTTGTTGATTTTTTGTCGTTTTCGTAATTTTTTTTTTTTTTCGAGAAATAAAGTTGAAAAAAAAAAAAATGAGTATTGCCTATATTCTGACAAAATATTGAACACATTTAACTATTTACAACACAGACCACCAATAATTACTTTCTCTATTAGTGGAATAAAAGAGCTGTATTTAGAGAATTCACTAAGAGTATTTGTTTCTTTGGGGTTTTGGCTGGTTATTTTTTGTTTCAAAGAGAGTTAAACACACACACACACAATTCAATATTATAAATGAGTGAAGAAGGTCCACAAGTTAAGATCAGAGAGGCTGGTCGTGATAACGTCGATTTTATTCTTTCCAATGTTGATCTGGCACTTGCAAACTCTTTTCGTAGAGTGATGATTGCTGAAATTCCAACGTTGGCAATCGACTCAGTTGAAGTTGAGACCAACACAACGGTGTTAGCTGATGAGTTTTTGTCGCATAGATTGGGTTTAATTCCCCTAGAGAGTACTGATATTGAGCAACTAGAATACAGTCGTGACTGTTTCTGTGAGGACCACTGTGATAAATGTTCCGTTGTGCTGACCCTGCAGGCAGTTGGTGAGAGCGAAAGTACTACGAATGTGTACGCAAAGGATCTTTTGATTGTTTCCAATCTGATGGGCAGGAATATTGGGCACCCTATAATACAGGATAAAGAAGGAAACGGTGTGCTGATATGTAAGTTGAGAAAGGGTCAAGAACTGAAGCTTACATGCATAGCGAAGAAAGGTATCGCAAAGGAACACGCTAAGTGGGGGCCAGCCGCAGCCATAGAATTTGAATACGATCCATGGAACAAACTACAACACACTGATTACTGGTACGAACAAGACATAAGGGCAGAATGGCCACAATCTAAGAACAGTGAATATGAAGACCCTCCAAATGAGGGCGAGGCCTTTGATTATAAAGCTAAGGCAGACACTTTCTACATAAATGTTGAGGCTGTCGGCTCTATTTCTGTGGATCAAGTCGTTTTGAGAGGTATCGATACTTTACAAAAGAAGGTTGCATCTATCATGTTGGCTTTGAACCAGATGGATCAAGATAAGGTAAATTTCGCCTCTGGTGAAGCTGGTAATGGTATGGGTGCTGACAGTGATGCTATGATGCTAAACGGTCATGACGATCCATACCAAGGCAATGGTCCAGAAGGATACGCTAGTGCATGGTAATTGTAAATCATTAATTTTCACTCAATTTTGTTAAAATAAGACTGTACTAAAAGAGACTGTTTTTAAAAATGTTTCTGCTTTTTTTTTGCCTCTTTTTATGAAATTCCCACATCAAATGGTTAAAATTTATACTGTAAAAACAATAAATTGGTTAAATCGTTTAATATAGCTGATTTATCTTGGATTTGTAATCATATTACTGTATTCTGTTCCCAAGAAAGAAATAAAAGAAAAATATTAGAAATATTTAAAAATAAATTTGTAAATGAGTAATGCATTATATTATTAAATCATGGATGTAGATAAAATGTAACGAAATAAATATATAAAAGAAAATAAAGTCTTTTTACTCTGCAGGTTGTCGAAAAAATTCTATAGAGACAAGCCAGTACTTTCAAATTAATTTTGAAGATTCCATATACAACAGTCTTCGAACTTGACTAATTTTCCACCAAATATATCTAAAGCACTTCCATATGTCAAATCGACAGCTCCGTGACTCAATTCATTCACTAAATCCAGATCGTCAACACTCTTTGCACCTCCAGCATACACAATCTTGATCTCCTTTTCCTTTCTCAAGGATTTAGTCCAATCATACAGTTTCCAGACAAGTAGTTCATCGATACCTTTACAAAGTCCTTCCACATCTGCTGCATGAATTAAAAATTCATTGGTGAATTTACTCAGATGAGCAAACGTCTCTTCGTTCAACTCCAGATTTGTCAAGGTTTGCCATTTGTTCATCGCCACTACCCATTTCCCCTCATGTGTCTTCCTACAGCTCAAATCCACCACGATCCTCTCAGGTCCACACTTCTGACTCAACGCTTCCAGTCTGTCAACCAGGAACTCGCCTTCCTTGGAGAACAACCAACTGGTTACAATCACCTTGCTGGCCTTCTCTAGCCATTCCAAACAGTTCTCGTCGTTTATACCACCACCGACTTGCAAAAACCCTGGCGCAGCCTCAAGGGCCTCCCTAGCAGCAGCATCATTGTTAGGACCCAATTTAATAACATGGCACCCTTGTACATTGTTAAACTTGTATAGTTTGGCGTAATGCGCAGGAGGATGCTTCGAAACAAAATTAGTCTTGAGTGAGTCATCGTCACCCTTCAAAGTACCACCAACAATCTGCTTCACCTGCCCATCATGCAAGTCAATGCAACCAACAAACTTCGTCATTATCTTCTATATCCCACCTTTATAAAAACGTCAATTGACCTGTCAATGCGTGGTAACTATGAAACACCCTTCTGTTTCAGTTACATATAACTTTAAAAAGGTGCTTCAACATTGAACATTCCAACCATCGGTGAGCTTTATACCTTGAATAAGCACTAAATATGGAAATTTTAGTATGTATACCACAGAAACTGCCGTAGCAATGTTAAAGTAGTGTGTGTGAAAAAATATTTTGAAAAATTTTGAAATTATTGAATAAAAAACAATGCGTTGCATTTTTGCGATGAGCATCGCACAAATATTACAAATGCAAGGATTGAAAGGCATTCTCTGTTAGGAAATTGGGTGTAAACGATGGGAGCTGACGAGTATAAGAGACAGCTAGAGTTGCAGAGACAGGCGTTTGAGGCGCAGTTTGGGTCTCTGGAGTCCATGGGATTCGATGACAAGACTAAAGAAGTTGATGACAGTGGGAATAGTGAAGAAGAAGATGAGGAGGAGGAGGAGGAAGAGGAAGAAGAGTTTGGTGGGTTTAGTAGTGCTGAGGAAGGTGAAGGGGATGATAGTGATGAGGGTGAAGATGAAGGCGTTGATTTAAAATATAAGAAGGTAGAAACTAAGAAGAAGCAACCTAGAGTTATTAAATTTTCAGGGCCTAGTGACACATATGTGCCACCTTCGAAGAAAGAACAAAAAGTGTTGAGAAGTGGTAAGACACTGAATAAGAACAGGAGGCTGCTGGAGGTTGACCCCGAGAAGAGAGCTGAGGACGAAGATGACGATGCCACCGTTGAGGCAGAGAACCTGAAACACGATATTGAGTTGCAGAGGTTCCTAAAGGAATCTCACCTGCTGAGTGCTTTCAATAGCACCTCGAGTGGAGCCTCTCTGACGTTGAATGGTCTCAAGGATAACTCTATAGCTTACCACGACGATGAGGTTATGGGAAAGGCAAGGGCACGGACACTGGAGATGCGACTAAATAACATATCGCAAGTCAACGGGCATGAGAAGAAGCTTTCGAAGCTGGAGAAAGTGCCGATGCATATAAGAAAGGGTATGGTCGGCAAACACGTTGAGAGGATCAAGAAGTACGAAGAGGACGCCGCGGATGCGGGCATTGTGCTGTCGAAGGTCAAGAAGGGCCAGTTCAGAAAGATCCAGTCCACATATGTCAAGGACATTGAGAGACGTATTGGTAAGAGTATAAAGAGTAAAGATCAAGAGAGGAGCAAGAAGAGAGCTCGTGGTCTGAAGGTACAGTCTGTTGGTAGGTCGACAAGAAACGGACTTGTCATTTCCGCCGAGGATATTGCCAAAATTAACGGTAAGAAACGTAGATAAAAAGCGATACATTTATTTATTTGTATAAGAATTCAGAAAAGCATTTAGCATTGTGTAAAAGAAGATGTCCTATAGCATTGTATATTAGAATTATTCAGTAACCTTTCAATTAACATCAGCTACGAACTGCTGGACTAGATGAACAAACATAGAACAAAAATTACTTTTTTGTGACTGTACTAACATTAGTACACCTTTTTGATACAACCCAGACACCACACTTTAATACATTTGTTTTTTTTACCTCGACTCTGCTATTTTTTTTCACCACTCCCCGAACAGGAAATTTTTGAAATGCATTGGGAAAGAAAATGCCAACAAACACTATGTTTTACCCTGCACAAAGAAGTTTCCTACGTACATTTCTTAGCAATCATACTCTTCACCAGGGCATCTTCTAATGTAAAGGTGAGATAGACCAGTTGCTTTTTGTTGAGTATCCTGGTCTACACTCTCAGGCTGCACAATCTAAGTGATTCTTCTATGTCCCCTCTGCCTAACACCGTGAACTCTCTGCCTAGAGAGTCTAACGCTAGGGGAGACAGGGTGGGCAGAGAGAGAGAGATCCTCTTGTCCAGTAGGCAGAGAGACCTCAGTAAGCGACTCTGTCTGACTCTCTTTCTGTCTCTCTTTTTGTCTCTGTGTCCTCCCAAACACCAGTGGTGCAGACTCTCTCAGAGCGTGAAGCAGCGAGACCAACACCGCAAACCACCCTTTGGTGCCCGGGTCGAGCAGTGTGAGGCTCCCGCATCCATCTTTCCCAAACCACCCCCAATGGAAAAAAAATTAAAAAATAATACGCATTGAATATATCTAACTATGTAATATTTTTAGATGCTATTGTTGCATTTCTTATTGAATAGGTCAAGAAAACCAAATCAGAACAAGGAACAATGGGTATGTGATAATAGATAATGAATGAGCAAATAAAGAAACCAGAGATAAATGAATATACCGCCCAATAATTAAAGCAAAAAACCAGACGATGTGGAATAGATATAGACCAGTATAACGAGAAGTACTAGTTTGATTGAAGCCGATTATAAGTGGTATAGACAATAATACTGTGTGAATTGTTTTTATGGAAAAAAATGCTGGAATATACGTTTTTTAAATGTGTTAGAATGATACTTCTATCAAGACTTTGTTTCAATACATTCGAATAGATTTGTATTTCATCCATATCAAATATCAATTATTAGAATAAAGGTTAAAAAATGGGTTTTGCTAATATCTAAAACAGTGGTTTCTTTCGTGCTAATTGAAGTTTTATTTGGATCAAGTTTTTTTTTACTAACAATAATTTTTTGGAATACAAACAAAATTTATATGCTTTTTAAATTAGAGGCAAAAGATTATAATTTTGATTTCGAAATGTTTTCATTACAGGTAGAGTTATTCGTAACCAAAGAAAGGGTGCTGGTTCTATCTTCACCTCCCACACCAGATTGAGACAAGGTGCTGCCAAGTTGAGAACCTTGGACTACGCTGAGCGTCACGGTTACATCCGTGGTGTTGTTAAGCAAATCGTCCACGATTCTGGTAGAGGTGCTCCATTGGCTAAGGTTGTCTTCCGTGACCCATACAAGTACAAGTTGCGTGAAGAAATCTTCATTGCTAACGAAGGTGTCCACACTGGTCAATTCATCTACGCTGGTAAGAAGGCTTCTTTGAACGTTGGTAACGTCTTGCCATTGGGTTCCGTTCCAGAAGGTACTATCGTCTCTAACGTCGAAGAAAGACCAGGTGACAGAGGTGCTTTGGCTAGAGCTTCTGGTAACTACGTTATCGTCATTGGTCACAACCCAGATGACAACAAGACCAGAGTTAGACTTCCATCTGGTGCTAAGAAGATCATCTCTTCTGACGCCAGAGGTGTCATCGGTGTTATTGCTGGTGGTGGTAGAACTGACAAGCCATTGTTGAAGGCTGGTCGTGCTTTCCACAAGTACAGATTGAAGAGAAACTCTTGGCCAAAGACTAGAGGTGTTGCCATGAACCCTGTTGATCACCCTCACGGTGGTGGTAACCATCAACATATTGGTAAGGCTTCTACTATTTCCAGAGGTGCCGTTTCTGGTCAAAAGGCTGGTTTGATTGCTGCCAGAAGAACTGGTTTGCTACGTGGTTCTCAAAAGACTCAAGATTAAGTTATGTAATTTTGGTTTTCTTTGTCATTTTGTAACTATGGTGTTTAGAATATAATATAATCAATCATTTCAAAAACTTTTAAATTCATTATAAAGACTAACTATTCATATTTTAATCGTTCAAACAATAAAAAACTATTTCAATATTTAAAATTTTTCAGTATAGGTTTCGTCAAGACCAAATATAGTATTATACGATTCATCACAATCAATTATCGTGTATATGCATATGCACTAAAGGAACTATGGATTAAATGCCAGGTGATATATAGTTTAGTTAACCCATTCAAAATTTATATTAGGAAAAAAGACATTAGTTCTTTTCTCTTAATAACAAGTCCATGTGGAAGGATAGAGTTCTGGCTTTCTCACGGACAGATAATGAGTCATCAAAAATGTTCTTCTTGACTAGTTCATGAATACCTAACCTAACCAACTTCTTACATCTTGCTACAGTTGCATTATTGGTTTGACCTTTGTTATATTCATGTGCAGGTCTTACAAACTCGTCACTTCTGTCGTCATCATCCTCCTCATCATCAATAGCACTTCCTCCATCATAGTCCATTTCATCATCACCATTAGTATCGTTACCAGCAGAAGATCCTGTCCTTATCTCATTTCTAGAGGCTCTACCCGAAGCTGTTTCAGAGACATCACCTGGTGCTACACTACTATCACGAGAAACTCCAGGATAGCCATCAAGTGTCAATTGTGAGTGGTTGGAAAACTCGGAATTCCAAAGCAAGTTGTTTAATACCCATAATGATGCCAATTTCAATTCACTATCATTACCAAATGATGTCGGATTTTGGGGAGAGGCTGCCAATATTTCGCTAAGTATTTCCAGAATCTCATCTTGCTCGATGACCAATTCCTTCTTGTTTTCATTTACAGCAGCCAGATTCACAATAATATACAGAATACCTTCCAAAGTTTTCTTTTGCGATGCATCTCTTGTGTTTAACTTCTTCATTTTATGGACTAGGAAATCAAACAGATAAGTGCTACCAACTGCCGTTGTTTTTCCAGTTATTGGATCCAAACGATATTCGACTTCTTTGAAATTCTCTAAGAGAATGTTTACCACTTTTCTGGAATTAGAAGTTAGATTTCTAATAAGTTGGAAAGCTTGTGCTTGAACAGACCAACTTGGATCATTCACATATTCTAAGATGACTTCCATAGGTATCTTTGCCAATAGATCTAATTTCTCTTCATTTTGGCAATTATACATTAAGTGCCTTAAAACCCACAAAGCATTGGTTTTAACCTCATCAGTATCACATTCAAGTAAAGCCTTTTTTCTGGCCTCTGATTCCCAAACAGAATCAGAGTTAAATAATGGATCCGTTAGAAGGTTTTCAATAATATCTACAATCCCATTTTTAACCAGGTATGGCTGCAGATTAGAAAATTCGACAACAAAATTACAAATAGTTCCTAATGTTTGGCCCATAATCCTTAGCTCTGCATCCAGGAATTCCTTTCCAACAAAATAACAGTTCTTAGTAATCTCATGGGTCTTCCTTAGCAATTGCAAAAGTAGCTCTGGTAGTTTGTTCCTTTTCAAGGAAGTTCTCAATGCGGTGACACTTCTCGAAAAAGATTTTAAGAGGTATAACCACTCGTAACAAAGATCAGCGTCATATAATGCAGGTAATCCGTTCATTTGGGAAACAAAATTCCCATTTTTGAACTGCTCTTGACAATCTAGAAATTCGTTAACCAGGGATAGATGGAGTTCCAGACCAAATTCTAGATTTGTCAACAAGAATTTATGTTCAAGTAAAAGTGATCTGTATTTTTCATCATTTGCTGCAAAGGTAGCACAAAATTTAACACATTTAGTTAAAGTTTTAATGGATGCATCTGTTTGTTTTGTCAAAGACATACATTCAAAAAATAGACCTAAGATTCCATACAACATATTTGACTTAGATAGGAACCCAATAATTGGGTTACTCATTGGTTCGTGTTTGTTGTAGAGCTCAATTAGTTGAATTAGAGTCTCAAAAAGATCAAACCACGGAGGAATAGGCTGTTGATTAAAAAGATCAAGCAAGTACGGCAAAATCTTAAGAATCGCCTGTTTTTTATGCCATGTATTTTCTATTTGCATGTAAGGAGATATTAGAAACTCTAGAGCCGCGCATTTAAGAGGTAAATTTTCACTTTTCATGAAACTTGTAACAAACAATTGAAAATCACTGTCTTCCCATAATGAATGTACCTTGGTACCTTGGTAGCTCCAAGTATATAGCACTAGTGCTAATGACAATAGTTTCTCATCTTGTGTATCTGATATTACCACTGCATTTGGGATTGATAAGGATGACGAAATCCCTTTATTACTCAGTGGCTTGTATTTCACGGTTTTGCCACTTTTATGCTTGCGTACGCGGATCATATATTTGTAGTTGATTTGGTCTCCGTATTTCTTGAATATTCTGTTCAGTAAGATGGCCAGCTGTTGTCTGAACAATGGGCTTATTATAATAACACCGTTCTTTCCATCGTGTAAATGAAACGTGAGTAACTCGATAATTGTGGCCACATTATTTGTATCCATGGAAGTACTGAAGAGTTTATTCAGGAGAAATAGCAAGTACTGTTGGAGCTGCTCGTAATGCGGATATTTCATAGTGGGAACTTTCAACCTGCATGCATTGATTAACTTCACATATTTGTAGTTAATTAAGGGGGAGTTTATAGACAATGTAGAGGCCAGCTCCACTTCATCATATATCCTCTGCACCACATCGTAGTACACTTGGCCTAATGACTCAATAACAGCGGTATCCAGGTTTGTGAGCACTGTCAGTATATCGAGTTTAAGTAACTGCAAATCAGGGGAGTCCGAGTTCCGCACAGATAAAAGCTCATTGAACAAGCTCAATCCATCTCCAAAGAAACATTCCACTTTCGCATTCAAATCACCAACATACTTATCACGCAATAACATTAAATCTTCTACCCTAACATTCTGAGTCCCAATCATTGCTTAAAGGTTTTTTTGTTATATACTCTTCTACCCTTAATTTTATTTTTTTATCTCTCTTACTTTCTCTCTGTCTCTTTTCTCAACAAGAAAAAAAAAACTCTTAGAAGTATTATTTTCTCTGTTATCTATTAACAGTTGATATATCAAGATTGCTATATTTCTAACTGTTCTTTCAAAAATAAGAAAATGTGAGTCTTGATTCAACCCTCTCTCTCTTCTCACATTACGAAAGAAATCATTTTAACGGGCGTTCCAAAATTTGAACAATGATGAGAAAAATAATACTGAATTTTTCTTGAAGGGCTCTTATTATTGATTTTCTACACAGAATCATCCGCACAAAGGGGTTTTCTTCTTAGTGTTGATGTTGAATAATTTGAACGTTGAAAAGTTGATGCAATGCGTTGTGCTTTAATGTTATCTTTGTCTTTTGTGAATCATTCTTTGGTTTATTTTGATATGTTCTTGTTTCTCTAATTTACCAACGTATTTCTTTGATTAAGACGCAATAAATATTAATACAATTGAAAAAAAAGATGGATGGTATTATGAATTGTTTGAAGAATGATAGAGGTGAGTTAAATATTTACTTGGCTACTGCCACTGCTGCGATTTTGGCAGTGTTGGTGTGGAAATTCTCTAGTAGAAGTGCAGCCACATCCACCACGAGCAGCAAGAAGAATAAGAACAAGAAGAAGAAGGGGACAAAGAAAGAGGAACCCGTTCCTATGACACTGGAGAAGAAAATTGAAAATGTTCACTTGAGATATAAGAATGAATATGAAGACAGGATTAGAACAGTTTTAGGTTCTTTCAATCCGGATAATGAAAAGGATGTTTACGAGAAAAACTATTGTAATGAAATGTTATTAAAGCTACTGATTGAGTTGGATGGTATTGATTTAGTTAATGAAGAACCTGAAAGGAAGAAACAATTGAAAGAACAGAGAAAACTTGTTATTAAGGAAATTCAAGGACAATTGAAGAAGTTGGATACGCTGGTTTAAGCAAATATCGGGTTCTAGCTCTTTCTCTCTTTCCATTAAGTAATGTTATTATTATTTTTTTTTTTTTGATGAACTGCTGGTTTGATTCATGTAATATTAAGCATAACCAAATTAATAAAAACCAAAAAGGATATACAGACAATGTAAGCAATGCATTTAAATCAATGAACAGTTATAATTCTCTATTTTCATTCTCCTTTTTTTTTTTTTTATTTATAGACACACACACAATATCAAAAAGACCGGAAAACCTCAAAAACACATATATAGAACTACCCAGAGAAAAAAAAACAGTAGTTACAATATAATGGGTTGTAGAAATCTTTTTAATACAACCTCTAAGATTTGCATTGTGATACTTCTAGTTAATTGCTTGTGGGGGTTTAAAAAGTGGAAAGTGTTGATGGTGATGTAATTATCCTAAAAGGGTAAATTACATGGTCTACAATTCAAGTTTCTTGAATATTAGCTAACATTACAATGTGTATTATTGTTTTCTTATTGATGCAATAAAAATGTGCAATAAATAAAAAAAATAAGAGCATTATACATTTAAAACAATTTCATTAGTGTATTAAGTTTGTGGAAAAAATGTACTGTACCAACTTTAAAAGTGTGTGTTAATGAGACACTTAGGGAATTTCGTTTTGTGCATGAAGTGTTAATTATTACAACTTAATAACTGATTCAGAATTGAGGTTAATCCCTTTTTTTAGTTGTTTCAACAAACAAATGTATATATATATATCCGTAATAGGATAAAGGATAATCTGTTTAGAAACTTGAAGACAATGTGATCAATAAATTGAAATAAAAAAAAACTAATATCGTTGCTTTACGAGACTTTACTAATTGGTTCGAGAGCTGAAGAATAAACTAAAAAAAAAAAGAATAGAATTAAGAATCAATAATAAATCATGTTAAACTATATTATAGTGATTTTTATCCAATTGTCTACATTGACTGTTGGTCTACAATTAAATTTTACAAAAAGGATCAAAGATAAATTGGCAGTAAATGAATTGACTAAACGCCAAACCGAAATCTCATTGAATTTTCACATTGTACAAGATGTGTATTATGAAACTGTTCTTGAAGTTGGAAACCCCCCACAGTCAATACCTGTAGTTATTGATACTGGATCCGCTGACTTGTGGCTTCAATCGATTGATGTTGATAATAACTATGGAGCTAATAATGAATCGTTCATAGGAAATATCAAGAAATTTTTCCCTGGTCAATCAGCATCACTTCATTATCTTAATAGTGGTCGGTTTTTCATTAGCTATGCCGATGAAACTTATGCAAGTGGTATCTGGGTAACTGACAATCTGGGGCTATCAGGTATTGTATTAGAGGATGCTCAATTTGCACTGGCAGATAACGCTTCTACACCCGTAAGTGGTGTTTTAGGTGTTGGCTTCCCCGCTCGTGAATCAGTACGTGGCTATGATGGCGCTCTTGGAACAACATACCCAAATGTTCCACAACTAATGAAAAAACAGGGATTGATAACAACAGTTGCTTATGCTATGTCGGCTGATATAGAAAGTGGTACTGGCAATTTTCTATTTGGTTCCATCGATAAAAGTCGTTTTGTCGGTCCATTATTTACCTTCCCAATGGTAAACGTATTTCCTAAGGCAGTTTCAGATCCTGCAACACTAACGATAACATTGGATAGTATTGGATTTAGATCTGACTGCAGGAGTTGGAATATTACTAATTCTAAATTACCTGCGTTGTTTGATTCCGGTACAACATTGATGGATCTTCCTTCACCTCTAGTTCGCTATATTGCAGACTTGTTAAATGCACATTTTGATAAGGCATTAGGTCTTTATGTGATGGAATGCCCAGCACAGGAAACAGTGGAAAAACTTGATTTAACATTCCAGTTTGGAGGATTAACCATTCCTGTACCACTTCAGAGATTTATATTACCACCAGATGACACCTCAAATGGTCTCTGCGGCTTAGGGATAATGGCAACAAGCGGTGATGTAACTTTAGGAGATTCATTTCTATCTGAAGTTTATGTAGTATTTGACCTTGATAACTATCTGATTTCACTTGCTCCATCAAGAAAAGGAAGTGCTCCATCTTATGATCTTGTGGATATTCCACAAGATGGAAGAGTAGGCGGGGCTATATTTGATACTGCAATACCTTGGCAACAGTATGTAGATGTTGTTATTAACTCTGATATTCCAGACAATTTACAAAAATTTTGCTTGTCCATTCCAAATGTTACAGAAACTTCATCCATTTCAAAAGTAACACAATCTAGTCTTGCTCAAGAGAATTGGACTACAGTAGCTGAGGGAGAAACAAGCACCATTAGAGTTGGAATGATCAACTCTACTATATCTACTGCTGAGTCAATAATTTCTCAGAAAACTACCTTTGTAGAGTCTATTTCAAGAACAACAGATGTAAATCATAAGGCTGCAACAGATATTGATGGGTCTGTTAAAGTTCTGGAATCTGCTAAAGATAATTCCAAACCTACTACAGATATCTTTAAAGCCACAAGTAGGACTACACTTTCAATGAGTACCATAGTTGTTAGTATTACAAAGTTAATGAGGTCAACTGTAACACTTACAAAAATTCAGTGTACTAACTGAATCAACAAAATATAATTTGATTTTTTATGCCCTAATATTGTATTGTAATTTTATTTTTACTAGATATTGTTTTTATTTTATTTCAATAATCTCTCTTTTGAACTAAATATTACTGTATTATTATATGTGATTGTTGTCTATTCATGTATTTGGTTAATGATCACCATGCGATGAGATGTCGTTTTTACTTTGGTGTGTGAAAATGAAAGTTTCCAAAAAAAAAAAATTGAAAAATTGAAAAATTTCCATGAAAAAAAAAATATAGAAGACGGAAGAAAAAAAAAGTGGTACACTGTGTATGAAATAATTGAAAAGTGTAGGTTTTTTAAGTCATTGTTAACATTACAGGAAGTGAAGCAATTGTTTTATACACAACATGTTTAAGAAGTATGTCACCCACTGGCTCAAATTAACATTGGTTTTAATTTACCAATTTACTTAAGAATACTGATTACTAACATTTAAAAAAAAAAAATAAAAAACCATTGATGAATATAAATTTCAAAGTATTTCTTTTTAATTTCCTTTTTTTATGATAATTGTCTACTTTCTTTTGGTTAAAGTACAGTGAATTTATATCTTGTTAGAAGGAAAGAGAAAGAAAAGAAAGAAATTTGTTTATTACTTGTGATATTTGTTTTGTTTTTTTTACTACTACCAATTTTTAGATTCTCTAAAGAAGACGTGCATTCTCGTTCAAAGGTTAAGTCCTCCATCCAAAGAACACTGAAGACCAAGTTGGTCTCTCAATACCCAAAATTGGAAGACATTATAGATGAATTGATCCCAAAGAAGAGTCAGATTGAACTAATTAAGTGTGAGGACAAGATACAGTTGTACACCGTTGACAACGAAGTTCTATTTTTCCAAAAATTCAATGAGCTGATCCCAAGTTTGAGACTCGTACATAAGTGCCCAGAGGCATTCCCAACGGTCCAAGTGGATAGAGGTGCCATTAAATTCGTGCTATCCGGTGCAGACATCATGTGTCCAGGTCTAACCTCCCCTGGTGCAAGTCTACCGGAGGCACCAGGTCTAGAGAAAGGAACCATTGTTGTAATCAACGCAGAGAACAAAGAGAACGCCCTTGCCATCGGTGAATTAACGCTAAGTACAGAAGAAATCAAATCTATAAACAAAGGTCATGGTGTCCAAATGATTCATCACCTAGGTGATCCTCTATGGCACTTCTCTCCATAAAAAAAAAGATAAATAACTATATACATCCTTTTCCCATATAAAGATTACAATAAATATAATCGTTTTATTAGAAAAAAAAAAAAAAAGAAATTAATCTGATATATTAGTAATAAATTAGAAAGGATGTTCCCTTTTTCTTTAGGGATGTGTGCCTATCACATTGTAATACCCATCTTCCGTCCGTCCATCTCTCTCTCTCTCTCTCTCTTACATCCCCCCTCCTTCCCCCACACTGTGGCTGACTAATACGTACATTATTTTAAGGGGGGGGGGGGGGGGGGCATGCAGGGCCAAGGGGAGCACCAAGATTTTTTAACCGCCCATCACAAACGTAGCCAATTCCTATTTTTTGGGGAGGGGATTTACCCTCTCTCTCTCTCTATGCTTCCAGCATTTGTGTGTTAGCGAGTGACAATATGTACAGCTTTCCTAATTAGGAATTTCTGGGTGTGCGTGTGAATGTGTATACTTTTGGATGTCATATACGTGGCTTCTACAGTGTTATACTCCCCCCCCCCCC
>JAJLXT010000056.1:0-39623 GCA_030571395.1 Nakaseomyces sp. UFMG-CM-Y6046 | reverse complement strand
TGACACCAACATGAAAAAGTGACGGAGGGTAGCCCCATTGTTGTTATTTTTTTGTTTGTGTGTGTATATCCCTTACCCAGCACACCAGCATCCTTCTAGCCTCCACCCAGAAAAACAACGCAGAACCAAGGAAAAGGAAAAGGAAAGGAATAAATGACGCGTGTCCCTCGCACACTCGCACACACGCACACGCACACAGTAAGAAAAACCCTCGGTTCACCCAAAAAAAAAAAACAGTCTCTGCCATTATTAATAATTTTTTTTTTGATATATTTTATTTTATTTTTTTGTCAAAAATTTTTGCCTACTATTTTTAAATTGCTTGTGCGTTGGTTTCTGAGTGGAAAACTGTATTTCTATTTTTGTTTTTGTTTGTTTGTGCACATAGAGAGAGAAAATATTATCTTATGATGCTAACATCTTTTGTTCTCTTTTTTGTTTGTTTTATATAACAACGAAACCCTTTCGGATTTAAAAAGACAAGTTCTTGTCTTGGATCGATTACAACTATAACAATATATTATAATAACAAAATAACAAAACAACAAAATAACAAAATAACAAAATAACAAAATAACAAAATATGACTAGTGATAGATTTTTCAGATTAGATGCCGGTTACCAACAATATGATTGGGGTAAAGTTGGTTCATCCAGTGCTGTTGCCAAGTTTGCTGCTCACTCTGATCCTTCCGTGAAGATCGATGAAAGTAAGCCTTACGCTGAGCTTTGGATGGGTACTCATCCTAAACTACCCTCTGTTAACCACGAAACTAAGACCTCTCTAAATGAAATCTTGGGTAAGAACCCTTCTGAACTGATGGGTAAGGAGATCATTGACAAGTTCCAAAGTAAAGACCAATTGCCTTTCCTTTTCAAAGTCTTGTCCATCGAAAAGGTTTTGTCTATCCAGGCTCACCCAGACAAGGCCCTAGGTAAGAAGTTGCACATGGAAGACCCTGCTAACTACCCAGATGACAACCATAAGCCAGAGATGGCCGTGGCTATCACTGAGTTCGAAGGGTTCTGTGGGTTCAAGCCTCTCGAAGAGATTGCGGACGAGCTAGAGTCCATCCCAGAATTCAGAAACGTTGTCGGTGAACAAGTCGCCAACGATTTCATCAAGAACTTCAAGGCCGGTGTCGACAACGATTCGCCAGCTTGCACTAACAACAAGAAACTTCTTCAAAAGGTGTTCGAGAAGGTCATGACCGCTGAGTGCGATCTACTGGCTGAAAACGCTGACGCAATGGCCAAGAGAGCCACTGAAAACCCACAGAGTTTCACTTCCAAGTCCCTGCCTACTTTGGTCGTTAAACTAAATAGACAATTCCCAAGAGATGTCGGTCTGTTCTGCGGCTGTCTGATGTTGAACCACTGTAAGTTGCAGCCTGGCCAAGCTCTGTTCTTGGAAGCTAAGGACCCACACGCCTACATCTACGGTGATATCATCGAATGTATGGCCGCCTCCGACAACGTCGTGAGAGCTGGTTTCACTCCAAAGTTCAAGGATGTAAAGAACTTGGTTGAGATGTTGACTTACAGATACGACCCTGTCGAAAAGCAAGTGATGGCTGCCGAACAATTCTCTAGAGCTAAGGGTGACGGTGAGACCATCATGTACAACCCTCCAATCGCTGAGTTCTCTGTTCTGGAAACTACCTTCAAGAAGAGTGTCGGTACCGCCCAAGTTGACGGCCTAAAGGGGCCAAGCATCATCATTACCACCGCTGGTGAAGGTTACATTAACGCCGACGGTAAGAAACTGAAGGCCGAGCCAGGTTTTGTTTTCTTCGTCGCTCCAAATGTTCCAGTCGAGTTGGAGACTACTGACAAGGACTTCACCACTTACAGAGCTTTTGTTGAAGCTTAAAGCTAACATTCAATAGATAAGAATTGTTTTTTTTATCCATATGGCTAACATTTTTTTATTTTCCTTTTTTTGTAAAAAGTTAGCCGTATCAGAGTCACGAAACATAACAGAAATAATAATTACACATAAGAATAAATTTCTATATTAATGAAAGAAATGTACTATTTAATATTTTCAATATAAACTACTCCTCTCTTTAATATGAGTATATTTAATAATGATAACGTAAAAAAAATCAAGATGATTAATTTTTTAAGGATTATTGTGTATGCGATGGGCTTAAAAACATTTTTTTTTTGCATATTTTTAACTGTTTTGTGTTGTTATTTTTTTTTGATCTAATATACATAACCCAAAAATTAAAGTTTCCATCAATGAGCTCTCCAGAAAAATATGTTCTCGATCAACTGATTATGGAATCTTTTTCTAAATATCTATATCTACGTATTCATTTTGCTGCTGTTGTTGTTGTTGAGATATTCATTCAGCAACGTTGTGCTTCAACTTCCATTTTCTGATCTTTCTCTTCAATTCACCTTCAGATTGTTGATAGATATTCAACTTCTTGTCAAAGAACATCTTCTTATAGTCATCACCGTGCTTATTGTATAGATCTTCTAGCCATTGTTCTTCTCTGGAACTCTGTATTCTTTCTTTCCTGACTATTGGCCTCGAAGCATAAGCTTCAAGGGCCTTAACAACTTCAGTTTTGCTCTCACCAGATTGTTCTAATTCATTTTTTAAAGTCTCTACATCAACATCAATGTCAAAATCTTTCTTCTTACCATAAATAACCTTGGCAACGTTACCATCTGCATCACGAATAATTCTAGCTTCACCTTCTGGGATATCATTTTCATCTACTTCTTCCTCATTATTATCTTCCTGTTCACTGCTTTCGGAATCAGAATCAGAATCAGAATCATCTCCAAACTTTTGTGCCACATCTATCACAGCTTCTTTCTTGACAACCTTGTCATATTTGGCTTCTTCACCACCAGCACGAGCCTGCAGCTTGGCTTTCAAACCAAGGTTTTCATAATTTTGAGCCAATGTTAAAGAGTAGTCCCAGTTCTTGGCAATGATAGGATTACAAGCTATTAGCTTCTTCCTTTGCTTGTCCTTAACCTTTCTCCTAACCTTGGAGACAGAGGATCTGTTCATCTTTCTCTTTCTTACTGATGTCATCTTTAGTTCGGTTTCTTATCTCTGTAACTCTTAATCTCTATATTTCAATACTCTATCAGTATTAGAAAAAAAACAGTATAATCTTAGGTTTCAAAGCAAGTAATGAATCTATTATTGAGAAATGGTTCTTTACTTAATACAGAATGAAATAATATGGATATTCACTGCTATGCAAGACTTAAAACCATAAACATTTTGTATCATTCAGTGAATATCTTCAATTTTGCGATGAGCATCGCTGAAATTTTTCATTGTCGGAAAAAAAAAAAAAAAAATTGCATGCTAGTACGGGTAACTACTATCTTTTCTTTTTTATTTGATTCTTATTGTAAATTGACTTGGAAGTATAAATTATTCAAAATGATCACTGCTTGCAAGGGTGTTTAAAGTGGTTGACATAGAATGAATTCATGGTGTGCAAACATATAGCATTGATCTCTTGATTGTAGTTGGGAACATGTTTTGAACAAGTCTCTTTTGTATATTCGTTTCTATCATTTTTTCCCAAACAGCACTGTAAATGTTGTTTTTTTTCCAAAATGTGAAAATTTATTTAATTGAACATCAAATATATTGTGTTTTGAAACCAAATAAATCCTTTTTGTTCATAAACAGATTATGTAACGTTTTCTACACAAGATTAAGACACGTACATACAAATTTAAATGACGTCATCTAGTTAATAGATATTAATCAATGTCTTTTTTATTGTTGCCTTTATCCAATTCCCTTCTATGTTTTTCTATCATGATCAGTTTCTGTCAATTCCACAAATATTTTACGATTTTTAAAACACTACAGAAAAACAAGTTTTAAATCAATTGATATGCAAAGGAAGAGTTATTCAGATCTATTAATAGTTGAGGTATATTTTCATATAAGCAAGATAATTTATTATTGAAAAAGAAAAAGAAAAAATAAAAAATTAACAGCGACAGCTACAATGAACTTGAAGACAAACCCATGTCACCAGTCCCAATAGGGAAAAAAATACTAAGTACCATTTCAAAAAGAAAAACAACAACAACAATTCAGCCGATATTTCTGAATACAACAAATCACCGTGTTCATAACATGCACAAAAAACTCTTGCCTGCGAGTAATAAAATATAAAAAAAAATTTTTAACCTTCCAAAAAAAGCAAAAATAAATAAAGCAATATCGGAAAAACCCACCAATTAATGTCCGGAATAATAGAATAACCCAGAAATGACTGTAGAAAAAAAATGATTCAGAAACCAATTACCGTATACGGAGGTGCGGGGGGTCAGGCTACAGTACATCGAATTATTAAATTAAGACAATCACATTACAGATACAAAGTTGAGTTGCATTAGGGGGTGCGGGTGGGAAGGATCAAGCAAGTGGCTACCTATGAATGGGATTTGGAATCCGAAAATGAACTAGACAAGTCTCTAAAAGACAACAAAACCAATATCGTTTTATTCCGCTTTCCCCCCCTGGGACACAACTATTGAATTAAGGACAGGAGGTGCTTGCAATTTGTTGGTTAAAATGCTACGTATTACTTTTTACTTAGAACTAGGAAAATTTATGTAATATCCAACAATAAAATGTAGTAGAAACAGAAAGGACAACAAGAAAAAAAAATACTCAATCAGAAACAAACCGTAATTGCGAAACAAGAGCAGAATAAAACTCAATTGAGACATTCTTAGACATGCTATTTTTTTTTTTTTTCAACAATTTTATACACAGTAATGATTCTTGTTTCGTATCATATTTTTTTATTTTTTATTTTTATTTTTTTAGTTTTTACTTAAATGTAGACGTAGTTTCAAGTATTAAACGTATTGAATTCCTCTCCCCTTCGTATATCCCCCACACAAGACCTTATCTTCGTCTATTTCTCGGTTGAAAAAAAAAGTAATAGGAGGTAAATAGGTATCCAATAAGTGCAATTGTTTCTACAATTCCAAATCTACCATCGAGGGCAACAGGAATAGAAAAATTTTTTTTACTTGTTTTTATCCTTTTTTTTTGTTATCTGATATAATTATATTTTAAGGACCCTTGTACCTGAAGTAGATCTCGAACATCTGTCCCTATTTTACATTCTGAAAAATATTATCAAAAAATCAAAAAAAATTTGAAAATTTAAAAAAAATCAAAAAAAAAAAAGAAAAACTGAGAAATTTAAAAATAGAGCAAAGAAGCTAATCAGATCAGTTTCTATAGCTTAAAGTCATATTCCGATAATAATTGCATTTACATTTTGATTGAATATAACCTTTACACCCCTTATTAATTATCATTGCATCGAAAACCAGCATTATAGTATTTTTAATATTTTTTTTTTTTTCAAAATAAAAAAAAAAACTTAAAAAGATATCAATTCCTTATCAGTCATTACTTTTCCGAATATAAAGGCTAAAATTCGGAATCTACAAAAAAGATTTACTTTCTACATACTGAAGTCACAATTATACATTCTTTAAAAGAACGAATTTAGGGTACATCAAGATCAAGGGAGAGAACTAAAAAAAGAGTATTGATAAGATTTTTTTTTCTAAAAACACAATACAGAATTATTACCAAGCAAAGCTTTCTGTCCATAATAATATATTGACTTAGTCGTAATCATTTCGAAAAAAAAAAATAAAAAAATCAAATTGCAATCTGCGAAATTGCTTTATCGCATAGATCCTAACCGACCTGCAATATAGGACGAAATATCAAGAATATAATAGGTAAGATGCCCAATAAAACTACCACAGCGTCCACTATATCACCACAAAAAATATCAGAAATCTTTGAGAATCTGCATGTCGGAGCTAATACTAATCAAGGCACTTCTAGGATGACAAGAGAGCAAAAACAGGCACAACAATTAGAAGCCGATGCCTGTTCGATATTTGTCTCAAATATAAGCTTGGATGCAACTCCGGAGGAAATCGATGACCATTTTCAAGATTGTGGTGTAATAAAACGTATAACACTGCTGTATGATAAGAAAACTGGACCAAATGAAGGTTATGCTTATGTGGAATTTGATTCCGTGGAGTCCAGAGACAAAGCATTAAGGTATGACGGATCAACATTTCTTCAAAGTAAAATTGGAGTACAGAAGAAAAGAACTAATGTTCCTAACTTCAATAAAGCTCCACAATCTAAACAAATTAGTCCAGAGAAGAACGAAGTTCCATTAAAACCATAAGCCGTTCTGCTTTAATTTCAAAAAACAACAACAAAACATTCTTCGAGAAGTCTTGGAGTTGACTGACAGCTTGAAAAGAGTAAAACTGTAGTCGCCAAGTCAAGTATCGATACACAACAAATTTCTAATACCGATATGCCACCTAACCAAAGCAAAAAGCAGCATTCATGCCCAAAACACACCATTTTATCACCGGTTGGAATTCACATTCAATAACCTGGTGGACAGGTATTTACCATTCGATATAATGGTTGAAGAAAATCCAACCACCCCCATTGTAGTACTATATATGTAAGTGCTTTAACAACACTGCTGATAAAATCGCATTATAATAATATTCCTTTTTACATCATTAATAATATCTCTTTTTATTGTCTCCTATACATGTTCATTTTTATATAATTTTTTATTCATGTTATTATTCACCCCAAAAAATATTTTTTTCCCGCTTCATCCAAAAACGGTTCAATTCTCAACATTCAATCTTTTTACATATTTTAGAAAATAAAATATCTGTTCGGAAAGAAAAGCCGACAAGAAAAACTGTACAAGAAGATTACATATAAAATAAAACATTAAATGCAAATAAAAGATTTCAAATTTAATTAGGTCAGATGATTTATTAGATGCTTTAAAACATTCTGCTATTCCATGATTTTTTCTTGCAAGTTAGTTTTCTATTGAGGGTAAATATTTAAAAATATAAATAATACATTTTTAGGTACTTTTGTGATATATTTGATATTTTTGTATTATGAATATATAGGTGCTATATAAATTGATTCTATGCCTCTATACCCAATTCTTGTAATATTTCATTTATCGTCGTAATCCGTTTCTGATATTCCATGTTTTCATAGTCCTCTTCTTCTAACATATCCTGAACTTTAGTCACGAAGATTGCTATTAAATAATATCTGATATCATCAACAAGTTCCACAGTATCTGTTTCTTGTCTAGATGAAATTCTGTTTGAACTATCAATGATTGCCTGTTTTAATTCTTCACTATGTTGGTAGTCAAGTAAGTTTTGAGCTAGGTGTTTGGCAGCAAAATGCTCAAGTTTTTCTGCTCTCATATCCCAACCAAGTCGCAAAATGTCAAATACATTATAATACTCAAACACATCAATTGATCTCACTATACTAGTTATAGCCATTGTTTTTAGCCTATCTTCTAGTAATATATCTGCTATAACAAGCACTTCGGAGGCATATTCTATTGGAATATCTGTGCAATCATAATATAAGTATCTAATAACAATCTCTGCAACCTTAAATTCGCATTGTGGAAAATTAATGATCATTGGCTGTCTATGAGTATTTTCAAAGTTATTATTGCCATATTTGGATTTTTCCAAGAAATCATATGAGAACATTAACTGATAAAACGCAGCTCTTTCAAGGATAGCAAGGTGGCCAGGATAGTATCGAATATTACCACTGTGATCTTCAACATGTAGGAATATGTCAGGTAATGAAGGGTGACCATCGAACTTTATTTTTTCTCCATGACCTATTTGGTTTATGCATCCATTAATGATATATTCTTCTACATAACGTTCCAGGTTGCTCCTCAAATATTCTCTAAACTTAAATTGGAAATCTATGACTAACGAAGACTTCTCAGCAGGATCGTAAGTACTTCTAGATTTACTTAAAAAATCAACCAAAACAGGTAAATTTGTAATTTCTGCGAATTTAATTAGTAACCTGTAATCTTCATGTGACATGTTGTAAACTGTTGGTAAAAGGTATAAATAATTTAGGAAGAACTCGAAGGTGGTGGCATCAGTTACTGAACTTAGATCCAGCACATCATTGTCTTGCAGCCATTTCCGATTGAAGAAGTCTGGACAACATATATTCAGTAAGAATTTATGTGCTTTGAAATTAATTTGCTCTTCTGAGAATTCTACCGTAAGGTCATAAGTACGGAAGAAACCAATATCCTTGAATAATGATGATATATGTGTAGCAAAAGGTTGGTTCAAATCTACTGCTTTTGAGATATCGTAGCTCAGTAGAATATCTCTAATGCTATCAGTCAAGGCACCATATATACAACGAGCACCTTCAAATTTATCTCTATCACAGACTGCTCCTCTCTCTAGTAATAATTTGACTACTTCTTCATGCCCACATAAACTAGCCAAAAATAAAGGAGAGTTATCATATTCGTCGACACTGTTAACATTCAGGCCCATCGAGATCAAACGGTCGACATTCTCGATGTCTCCTGTCCTGCAGGCCATACACAATTCAATGAACCGGGAGTCTATAGCTGACATATTTGTTTTTTTTTTTTTTCACTTAGAAAATGTAGAATTGTAACTTGTAGTGTTTCATTCGATGTATTATTCTCTATCAAAGTGCTCATATAACAACACCGTGTTGATCATCGACAATTTTTCCACTAATTTAAATTTTAATATCTACATTATTTAATATTTTTTTTTCAACAGTTGATAAACCTAGAATATCTATTCGGAAAATTACTCACTCAGAAAGGTCCGTAGAGACGCCCAAATTACGTATTTTTTTTTTTTTTGAAAAAGAGTGTATATGCATATATTTTTTTTGTGTAGCTATCATAAATTTCAAACTCAGCGGGTTTTAAGGCCCTTCCAGTATTTTTAATAATGTCAAGATATTCTTTAAGTACAGGTTTTTCTTGATAAAGAAGCAAAAGTTGATTGAATTGAGGAATTCAAAATAACAATCATTATTAGATATTGGTCGAAAACGATAGAATTCACCGTAAAGAGATAAAATCTCACGTATATTCAAAGGACTTAGAATTTTGAAGTCCGAGAAGCCAAACACATATAGGAATCGAGATTGTGGTAGGTCCAGAAGGGAATATTCTTTTGTACTCACCTTAATACTAGGTCAGTTGATACAGAATAAGGGAATAATCTAAAAAGTAACTACGAAAGTTGTTTATTTATTTGAAAAGATTGAAAATAAAAGGAAGAGTAACTGATGAAGTTATATATTGGGAGGAAGCCGCGATCAATCGTACTATCTTCTGAGAATTATAGCTTGAAGTTTGAAAGACTTTTTGATAGATCAAGTCGCATTCAAAATCAACAACAACAAGGGAATCAGAATGCAGATGCAAAACCCCCAACTGTGTCGATCAAGACTATAAGTGAGAACGAGTTAAGTAAAGGGGGGTATCAAGAACTGAAAAACATTAGATTACATGGACTTTTAGGTCTTTTTACTATAAACGGTGATGTTTATGTTGTTGTGATAGGAGGTGTACAAACAATTGGTTTTCCTAGGTGGCATTTGGATGAGAATGCAAAAATAACACCAGATGAGACTATATACAAGATTTTAGAAGTTGATTTCATTAGCCTGGATACGGATATTTACGATCACTTTTATATCGATAAATCTGAACAGAACTTTGAAAAACTGATACATGAACACCCCTGTGGTGTGTACAAAAAGTTATTTGCTGATGGTTCGTTTTACTTCACTAGAGATTATGATATAACTAATCCCGTAAAATCTCCTACAATTACTCATAATTTGGATTACGCAATTGATAATTTCGATACCTCTTTGATTTGGAATGCAAATCTAATTAATGAAATAATTAACTGGAGAAGTAGATTATCACCGAAAGAAAAACAAGCATTTGATAGTGCCCCTTTCTTAATGTTTGCAATTAGAGGGTTCTGCAAAACCGCTGTGGTAAACAACAATGAAATGCCTGCTACTATAACAGTTATGTCCAGAATATCTACCGAAGGTCACAAATCGATATCAGATTCAGAAGGTATGCATGAAGATGGTAAGGTTTCAACAATCATCGAAACAGAAACAATTGTAACAACGCATAATTATCTTTTTTCCTACACTCAAGTTGCAGGTGACATCCCACTTTTCTTTGAAATTGTCGATGGCCAATTACTTTCAGGTAAGAAACTAAAACTGTTAAAGCAACCAGGTGAGGGGCAAAATCAGTTCAACAAACATTTTGACACACTAGAATCCAAATTTGGTATAATTAGTGTAGTAAATCTTTTAAAGTCAAGAAGTGACTCACAGGAGGCTCTTGCACTAGCATACAAACATTGCGCGGATGCTCGAGGTATTAAAATTAATAACATTCAATGTAGCACAAGCAATTTAAACAAATCACCTCATAAAATACTTTATCAAATAAAACAAGATATATTCGAATGCGGTGCTTTTGCATATAATATCGAAAAGGGTATCTATTTTGGTAAACAAACGGGTGTTATCAGAATCAGTGCTGCTGATCCCATTGAGAAGCCAATATTACTTGAAAAACTGATTAGTAAAGAAGTTCTGGAACTTGCTACAAAAGAGTTGGATGGGTTTGATATTGATTATCAGTTCTTAGATTTACACGATAAACTATACGCTGATAACCAATTCTGGTTAGAGAGAATTCAATCCAAGAATCATAAAAGTGCTAACAAAAATGCAAGGATGTACCTAAAGCTCTTTTTGTCACACGTTAAACTCTTTGATCCGATACATTTCTATATTTCACAATATCTGAAGCAATTTAAAGCACAATTTACTTATAAAAAAGATATTAAAGTATTTGCAGGTACATTTAATGTAGGGGGAAAACTTTCTCGAGAAGATGTAAGCCAATGGTTATATCCCAATGGAGTAAATTCCCCTGAAGATATAGCAGATGTATACGTTTTTGGTTTAGAAGAAGTTGTAGAACTCACTCCAGGTCATATGTTAGCGGTTGACCCCTACATCAAACAGTTTTGGGAAAAAAAACTGTTAGAAATGATCAACAAATTTGATCCTGAAACAAAGTTCACTAGAATTTGGAGCAGTCAGTTAGGTGGAGTATTGCTTATACTATTTATGAAAAGTAGTGAATCTCCAAAAGTCAAGCATGTAGAAGGCGATGTAAAAAAGACAGGATTTGGTGGCATAACCTCTAACAAAGGTGCAGTTGCTGTGAGCTTCAACTATTCTGCTACTAGATTTTGTGTCATTGTATCTCATTTGGCAGCTGGTCTTGAGAATGTTGAACAAAGACATAATGACTATAAAATGATTTTCAAAAATATAAGATTCTCTAGAGGATTAAGGATTAAAGATCATGATGCAATAATTTGGATGGGTGATTTTAATTATCGTATTTTGATGTCTAATGAGGACGTTAGACAATTAATTACAGCAGGTAATTACAAAGCTCTTTTTGAAAAAGATCAGCTAAATCAACAAATGATTGCTGGTGAGTCATTCCCATATTTCCATGAGATGGAGATATCCTTTCCTCCCACTTACAAATTTGATGTTGGAACTAAAAGATACGATACAAGTGAGAAATTCAGAATTCCTGCCTGGACTGATAGAATTCTCGCAAGGGGAGATGTGCTAAAACAACTTACATATTCTTATGCTCCAGACATAGTTTTTTCAGATCACCGACCAGTATCAGCAACATTTAGTGCTAATGTTACAGTTGTTGATGAAAAGAAGAAATCTGAGCTTTCTTCTGTGATCCATTCCAAGTTAATGGAAAAGCTTGAGAGCTACGATGAAGGTGAGAGAGTTGCATTTTTGAATGAAGGAAACTTCAAGTTAGAAGATTTAGATGACGAATTATTTGGAGAGGCCAACTTAGAAATATCAAAGGAGCAGAAAAAGGCAAAAAGGCTGCCTCCACCAAGTTCTGATATCAGAAAATGGTGGGTTGGCAATGGTAAACAAGTAAAAGTTTTTCTTGACGTTGATGCTGATGAATTCGTACTGAATCCGAATAGAGATGTGAATCCTTTTGAATCTGGTGAAGATGAACCACTCTACATCGAAAGGAAACAGCATGTGGAATAATAATGGAGTTTACAAAGTTTGCTATAGTTATTTTTTTGTCACTGCCGTTACATAAAGTTATACCTAATTTGCCCAAGTCATAAGTACTATATATATAGATATATCAACTTTAATTGCATATAAAATACTAGTATACACATTGTATCTCGAATATTTCAGCGAAGCAGCTTGAGGGCAAAAGGATTTTCAGTGCAAGCACAACAATCCTCAGTTTATAGGAGCTGGTACACTCATGTCATGCCTGGTCAGGATATTATCGATATTTTCATGACCTGAACCAGCCAAGTCCTCGACACATGTTTCAAAGTCTTCTATTATTATAGCTAATCCAGTCCTATTCTATTACTCCCGTAAAAGTTTATTGTTGCAGCTTTTCATTGGCAAGCTTTTCGTTCTCCAAAGTTTCAAGTTGTTTTAGTAGTATTTCAAGGTTCTTTTCTACTTCATCAAGCTTATTCTCCATTTCGGTGGCTTGTTTTTCACCTTTCAATATATCCTTAAATGCTTCTTGAAGATTCTTGGTTCCATCCAAATTATTCTCCTCAACAGTCATGCCTTCTCCTATATCGTATACTGTTGTTAACAAAGTTCTAACTTTCAAATGAGCTTCACAAGTCTTTTTTTATTACTCTCTGAATAACTTTTCTAATCTCTATTATCTGATATTTTTTGGGTATATTTTTTCATCATCAGCGAGCTTTTCATTTTGTGGTTAACAAAGGCACAATCTGATTTACACATCACATATTACTTGGAAACCATACTTTGAACCTCAGCAAAAGCCATTGCTAAATGAAGTGAAGACAGTAAGAGCGATATATTATGCAACCTAGTAACTTTGATATATATAATCTATAATGCTTATCTATATAATACAGTATATGGATATGTTGTGTGTGTGTGTGTGTGTGTGTGTGTGTGTGTGTGTGTGTGTGTGTGTGTGTCTTAGTTAGAATCTTGCAGCAATCTTTTGATCCAACACCTTTTGCATAATTTCCTTGTAAATTGGACACAGAGAAGACTTTTCATACAGTTCTACCAGGGTACCATCCATAGTCTTTTGATTCTCGATTAATTCAACAAATTTTGGATCGATTGGAATATTACCTAGGTAAGGAACACCAAAATCATTGGCTAAATTCTCCCCACCACCCTTAGAGAATATATTGGTACACTCAGTACAATAAGGACATACGAATCCTGACATATTTTCGACAATACCCAGAATCCGTAGGTTAATCTTCTTACAAAAATTCAATTCTTTCTTAACATCGGCAGTGGCAACACCTTGTGGGGTAGTAACCACAATAGCACCGTCCGGTTCAGAAAACCGCAGTTCCTCAGCAATAGAGATATGCTCGTCCGAGGTTCCTGGAGGTGTATCGATCAAAAGGTAATCAAGCTCGCCCCACGTAACATCCTTGATGAATTGCCTAATCATAGAGGTCTTCTTAGGCCCCCTCCACACTACGCTAGTCCCCCTGGTGTCTAGCAAAAATCCCATTGATATAACCTTCAGAGACCCCGTACCATTCGTCTCTACAGGAACAGGCAACCAACCTTCAGTGGACTGGTAAATACTGTGGTTCTCTAGTCCGAACATCCTAGGAAGTGACGGTCCAGTCAAATCTATATCCAAAACACCGACATTATAACCTAAACTCACCAACGAAAGAGCTGTCTGAGTGGTAACAGAACTCTTACCAACACCACCTTTACCGGAAAGGATCAGGATGATATGCTTCACTTGACTCAGCGACTTGGCAGCAGTTCCCTCTTGGACTTCATCCATTTCATCTCCTACCAACTCTGGATCCATTGTAGTGCTTTTGATTGTTATTGCAGCAGTATTCAGAAACAGCAAAAGCAATAATACATCCGCTTTGTAAATAATTAATTGTAAATTGTTAGTGAATAAAGATGATTACTAAGTAATTGACAAAGCTCATCGCAGCCACCCGCAAAAAGTTACCCGGAAATTGAATTTAGTTTAATTGTTTTTAATTTTTTTTTTCTTCGAACTAAATTCAACAGTCAAAAAATTTGGGATCAAATTTGAAGTTTTTAAAGGTGTCTGAAGCTATTTCAATAGTCAGTAGTTGCTTTACGTTCTAGTATTTAAACAAGTTACAATTATATTTCTGTACTCCAACAAGAAGTGACATTGTTTTTTGTTGTTTTTGTGAAGAAAACGATACACTACACCTAATTTTAGCCGTTTTTTTTATTTAAGTTTTTTTTTTAGAACGCGATGAGTTCACGATTCAGCAATAGTAATGTTTATCAGAGGGATACGAGCAGGACTCAGTTATTTGGTAATGCGGCACTCGAGTCAGAAGGTAGAGAGTCTCCATATGACAACAAAGGGAAGTTAGATTATTCACAAAGTACTTTAGCACAACTCGAGTCGCAGAGCGAGGAGCAAATGGGTTCCATGTCACAAAAGATCAAGGCGTTGAAGTCCCTGTCTTTACGGATGGGTGACGAGATTAGAGGCAGTAATGGTACATTGGATCAACTAGATAACACGTTTCAAAGAACAACCACTAAGCTAAAACAGACATACGGTAATATGATGATTATGGCAAAGAAATCCAGAATTAGTATCAAGACGTGGCTAGGATTATTCTTTTTCGTGTTCCTGCTGTTCTTCTGGGTTTGGATCACTTGAAGGAGAAAACACAACAAAAATCAACGAATCATCTCATAATCATCTCGATAAGAAATAAATTGTCCCTTATTTTACAAAAATGCATTTTTTTATTTTTTATTTTATCTTATTGCTTGATTGTCTTTCTTTATCTGTGATAATTTTACGACATGATACAACATACTACATGACCTCATTTATCAATGTAGAGTAAATTCACGGATCTCTACGTTATTACTATTTATTTTTTTATTCTATAGACATTTTCCTAATTCTAATTCTAATAAACTTTTACTTTATTATATTTTTGTTTTTGAAGTTACTACACATTTTATATATATTCTTGGATTTTTTATACAAATATGCACTCCAAAAGTTCAGGAATAGTTAGCAATTCTTTCCCCGTTACCGAGATTAATCTATTTCTTTTATTGATATTATTTTTTTTTTGTTTTCTTAAAAAAGATCAAAATACCATAGCCGGATGTATGCATTTTTTGTTTAGATTAATCTTGAGCCTCTAATTTACTGTACGTGGTGGTCTTCAGGGGGTTGAGTGTGAAGTTACGTCTCAACAATTTGGATACCAACTTAAGTCTAAATACCAAGTACAAAGCCAAAACAAAACCCAGGTAATACAAGGCACTATGGTTGTGCTCACCAGTAAAAAATGAGTTGCCCAAAGAAATTCCATGCATATTAACCGCTTTTTCTGCCTTCCTTGGTATATTCAAATTTAGCATCGATTCTTTTACATCGATTGCATTTATACCAAACACAGGTCCATCACGTCCTTCAAAATATATTTTTCTTTTTATCTTATCAATGAATAGGACTCTGTTTTCTTTAATATTATGGGAGCCAACCTTGAGCATTTTTAGAAGATCCTTATCGCTAGCTAGATCCAAAAACATAGCTTGCACTCTCATGTCACTAGGATGTGGAATTTCCTCTCTCATTTTAGTTAATATCTTACTAGTTTTTTCCTTCTTTTCTTTCATCTGCTTAATCGCTTCAGCTTTCTTCAGCCTTTTATTATCTATAGTTTCAAAAATAGCATTCATCCTGGCAAAATCATAGTCGTAAAGTCCCACTAAGAATTTATACAGACTTGCAGTCTTATCATCGTATTCATTTCCACTGTCTACAACAATAATAGACAGTAAATTATATATGGAAGGTTCCAGAGATAAAGTTTCCTCAAGATTATCAGCAGTTAGCTTTGAAAATGTAGGTACAATGTTCTTGTCGATCCACTCTAAGACAGTATCCAGCTGTCTCATTTCAGTAGTCGAATAGGCGTTAAAAATGTAAGGCTTCAACTCACCTTCTTTAATGATCATGAATGTTGGAAGTTCAGTATTGGTTTCAATGTTCATATGATGTTCACTAAATTTTTTCTCCTCCTCCGATGATTCATTGTTGATTAGCTTGTAGTATTGTTCATAAACTTTATCGATCGTTGATTTGAACTCGCCATTGAAAGTATGCAAATATGTGTTAGGTCTTCTAGATAAAGGTTCAACTAAATGTTCCAAAAGTGTAAGGTCTTCAGGAACCATTGTATCTTCATTATACATAAAGATAATGTGTAGTTTTTGTCCCGTTATCTTATCCTTAACTTCTTCAGGGTTCACTATAGCTTGACTGAAAAGTTCTTCAAAATTAGTTGCGTATTGTATGATATCATTGTCGGTTATCAAGTCTGCCTTGCTGTTTAGGATGATACGGTTCATATAGTCAATCAGTTGGGCTTTATCGAAAATGTTCTGATAATCTGGATATATGAACAAGTTATTCGTCACCTTCTGAGGGAGAACAAAGGCCAATCTAGGCTTCCTATCCATAACAGACCCAGCTCCCGAAGAGATGAGTTCTGTAAGACCTAATTGCTGACATAGGGTTTTAGAACTAAAACAGTTAATATGTGCCGTCTCAATACCAATATCTTCCAAATCATTACTCAACAATGACCAATGTTGTTGAAAGCCAGTGCACGATTTACACTTCTGGAAACGAACTTTACCACTGCTATCTTCCTTTAGGTCATCTGTTGGCCAAAAGGAGACTAAAATTGGCTTTTCAGCTTGTCCCGATATCAAGTTTGCAAAATCCATAGTCTCCAGGAGTTTACTACGAGAAGGAAGCACAACATCTTTATTACCACCAAGAGTCATAGCTGCTTTCCTGGCATATTTAATGAAATTCTCCTTAGTTCTCTTGTCGTTGAAATGATCAACAATCTTACCGTTGTGGTACAACCTGATGGTTGGGAACGCGTGAATGTTCTCCTGATGGCAAAGATCCCCACTCTTCACACAATCCACCTGGGAAAAGGTAACACCTATCCTCTTACCTTCCTCGTTAAACTCGGCCCATGTGGCTTCCCAAATAGGAGCCAGATGCCTACAATGCCCACAATATGGACTGAAAAATTCAACTATATTTAACCCTGAAGCCACTAGTTCTGTAAATTCAGCTTCTGCCAAGGGATCAGGAAACCCTGGGGGCAGTTCCCTATCATCCTTCTGTTTTGGAGGTGGCATAGCACCCACCAACACCGATAACCATATAAAAAATATTAGAGAAAACATGTTTTTTTTGTTACTTTTTCAATAAGTATAATTTGTTTTTTCTTCTTCCTTACCTGAACCTCAGGTATAAACTACTTCCCCTCCCCTTTTCAATCAATAAGAGAAACCACTTTTTATAGTAAATCGTTGTTCTAAAAATTGGGTATTCAAAATACTTTGTAGCTATAGCTTCTCCCAAGTTTAAATTAAAAATACGTCATTACATGAATATTTTTTATTTTAACGAACTGCTGCTGCCTTCGAGAGAAAGGAACAATACAACAAGCAACAATGAAAAATTTTCCATTCCTCGAGATTCACTTTTGCCTCCACAGAAACAGACGTACCAAAACAAATATATATATATATATATATATTTTAAAGGGTACTCACGTACATGGTACACCCCCCACCCCACCCCACTTGCTTCCACTCTCCCCACCATGACCCTCTCACCACGTCTTTTTCGGGTAATAACTTTCAGAGAAGGTGCAGTACAAATCATCAAAGAGGGTTTGTAGGCAAGGGGGTTTTACTGTAAAAGGAAAAGAAAACCCAATAAAAAAAAGTTTATTTACGGATCTGGAAATCTCTTAAATTAAACGTAAATCATATATATATATATATATATATATATAGACAAATGCGCATACACGGGTATACAATTTGGGGACTGGCGGGAGATACTGTTGAAACGCAAAGAAAAAAAGTGTTATGGGTGTACAAATTATTTTCGGAGTATGTTCAGTGATTTTTATTAGTGTCTGACACAATATCTGATCAACGTTTGTACAGTTCTCTTTTGTGTTCATTGACTTAGTCAATTTAAAACTAGTATATGATGACACTAAGTTATCAGAGTTAAAAAAAAAAAAAAATAAAGAATTAATCCAAGAGCTCTTTCTTGATGTTGTCTCTGTGAATTCAATATTAAACCTCGTTATAAAATAATAATAAATATTTATACCAAGTGTAGCTTAAAAAGTATTGCAACTAATCCAACAAAATAAATACATAATGCATCTTCCAGCAAAAATAATACAAAACAAACAGCAAGGTATGGTCACATCAACCGAGATAAATGGGGACACCCATCCACACTTAGAGGCTATATCTAAAAGATTTCAAGGTCTGAGGGAAAATATGTTAGTGTCATTAGACTGGAGTGTAACACAACGCCGTCAGCACCTGAAAAGATGGCTAGATACTTCCATTTGTACCACTAAGGCAATTGAAGTTAATTCTTACTCCATTGTCACTACCGATGGTGACAAGGAAATTCCTATTGTGATACATTACCGGAAGAACAGTAAAAAGGATTATCAACATGATGTTTGTATTTTTAACTCGGAATTCCAACAATCTGTGAAACATCATATTTACAAAGATATTCAATGGGGTAGAAATTTATGTACAAATTCCAGGTGTTCAACTGAAACCATATCAAACCACTCAGCTCAATCAAATGATGCACAACAAAGAGCTCAAGAAAGGTTATTGAAGACTTATAAGAAACAATTTCCATTAGTATCCCAAAAGGAATGGGCTAGTGATAGATGCAATTTGTTGGATGAAGTGGATACTGATGAGGAACAAGACAGAAATCCGGATAAAAATGTTAGCAGTTCAGCTAACTCTAGTTTTTATAGTAGAAATTCCTCATATTCAAGTATATCATCTGTTGATACGGTGATTCACACACCACTGAGCTGCAGAAGGGGGGCTGGATTGTATTCGAGAAGTAACACCCAATTTGATAGTCCAATTGAACCAATAGTTGTGGAGACTCATTGTACAGACCATGATGTCGGAACAAGTGTACGTCGAGTATCTCCTGCCGCATTCATTTCTCCAAAGGGATATTTTCCATTAAACTTTCCTCATTCTGGATCAGATGCTGCTGAATTTGATGTATTTAGAGTTTCTAATGCTTCCTCTGAGAAAATCAATGATGGTCGAATTGAATGCTCCTCACCCATAGTTGAAGTTGGCAATGAGAAGAGCTCTGTAAAAAGTATTTGGTGGATAAATAACAATAAAACACAAAAAAAAAACAAGAGGAGTATACGTAAAGTTGTAGGCGACGGTATTCGTCGTATGGGACATTCAATTACTAGGCGTTTAACTAAGTTCGAGAAGTTGTTTATCAAAGGAACAGATGATATTGAAGGTCGCCAGGCATTCTTATTAGAACACTTTGATGAGATTTATCAAAGAGAGTTGAAATTGTTAGAGCCCTCAGTAACTGAGGAGCAAGAACCAGAAGAAGAAGGGGTGGATCCTCATAAAGACTCGTTCAACTTTGATAGTCCAATTGTTAAAGAAGAAGAACATTATCGGAATGAAATAAATAATAAAATCGAAGAGTATAAAATTTCTGGAATTCGTCTAACAGAATTTGAATAGCAGTCCTGAATCTTGTCTCGTTATACACAGAAAGTTCGTTTTGACATAAAAAAGATAAATTAATTGCTTAACCTATTACTTTCAAAAATACGTTTAATTCATTTTGGTACCAAAAGACGGTTGCTAAAAGTCTATGAAGTTACAAAAATTATGAGCAGCTCCTGGAAAGGTATTTTTATTTATTTGCTTTAAGTAAGAAACACTATCATTATGGTATTAATAACCGGAAAAAGTATTGTCACTTAAATTTGAATAGAATCATCCAAATTTCCGAATGTTAGTTAATATAAATACATTAACATATATGCAAAAAGAAAGGGATAAATAACAAATAAGTTATAAAATATATGTGTTCATATAATTTTCTATAATCCGAAACTCCCGATCCAGACAACCAGGCTTAAGTAAGAACTAAGCTAATATAGAACACTGAAATAAATAAATTAGAATAATAATATTAGAAAATGCAGTATATATACATATATGTATGATTAATTCAAACGATAATCGTAGTTTTTACTTTTAAATCAGAGGAAAGAGAAAGGAGTATGATATTGTATAAGACATGAAGTGGAGTCACCGTAACCGTTAAAATAATGAAACCAAAATTAATTAACAAGAAAAAAATACAAGGATAATTTTAATAGCAACAACCGTCCCATTAATATGTCACACTCCTAACCTGAAGTTAAAAAATTCCGCATATACTCGAAAGTTACCAGAGTTATCGCAGATGCAGGTAAAGTTCGAACTAAATTTGTCATGAACCCCGAATAAAACCCAAATACACCTTCCTGACGATATGTTATTCTGATCAATGGTATCATTTTCTTTAAATGTTTAGGTAGATCCGATTTTAATTGCATTCTAGTTCGTAGAATTTCATGGGGGTAAGAAACTACAGATGCTATCATTTTGGACACTGACGAGGCCATTATCAACCTCGTTAAATCAATTTTAGAGTTATGTGGGTCAGATGCATCCGAATAGCAATGAAATGTTACTTTCAATCTTTCATAAACAGGGAAATGGATAGCCACATGCAATAAACCCAGTAGCGAGGGTACCAATCCTGCATACAATGCCTTAACTCCTTCCTGCTTGATAATCTTCCGAAATGCGTCAATCGTACCCTTGTAATGTGTTCTGTTTACACCTATATGTGTTTGTAACATCAGTCTGGTCTTCACCACCCATATCGGATTAGTTAAAACTGTAGAGACAGCACCAGCGGCGATGGCAGATCCTGAATGTGAAACAAATGTCCAATGAGGTGAGTTGGTTCTAAGTCTATCCTTACAAAACTCATAGACAGAAAAATAGATCATCCATGTGGGGAAATATCCCATGATAATAGGGACCAAACCTTTATACAGTCCTCGTACACCTTCATCTCTGACAATAGTCGTCATGGTCCCAATAGACCCTCTATAATATAAGTTTTCAGTGGTTCTTGCTTGCAACCCTTGCGCCTGCAACCTTGTCTTCGCCACATCCAGGGGACACACAACCACACCTGATAACAACCCAGCTATGGCGCCAGAGAGAGCATTTATACTGTTATCCGTAAGTTTGAAGCCAAGGATACGATTCGATTTCTTCGGTACATCTAGCTTCAACATATGATGATCCATCCCATCTAATTCACTTCTAAAGGGCTCTATAACATCCGTAGAAGACAACGGAGACGCACTGTCGGGAAAACATATCTCTTGTGGATGATTTCCTTTGACATGATTATCTTTACCCATATCCATCCAGTTCCTCTTGTATTTGTAATATTAACTTCTAATTTGTACCTGTAATTATAGTAGTCCTTATTTCCTAATACCTTTTATTTTTTTTTAATGAATGTTAAGATATTACCAGATGAATAAAATATTATAAAATAAAACCTCCTCCTCTTTATAAACCCTTGCCTTTTGTCTAGAAATCCCAGATTCCCAGTTTGAAATAAAATGAATATTAGTAATGATAAAGAAATAGTTCCTTCCAGGGAATCTTCCTTTCTAAAATTGTTTCTTCGATCGTTGGTTCTTCGAGAGAGAAATAAGAAAAATACCAGTAGCGACACCTATTTCATATATCCGTTATCAATGAATGCAGTACCAATGACTTGAAAGATCTACAAAAGTTTAAATAGTCTGTCCCACACTCCCTTTCGAAGTTTTTAAATTTTGATTAATTTTTTTTTTTTTTTCCAAAGTGCGAAAGGTCCGACAATACGTCATTTTTCATTTTATAAATAAGATGTGATGATGCTATACAGAAATTATATACTATGTTGTTATAATATATTGAGATATTGTGATAATGACATACTGTGATACACACACCTGTTGAGCGATTCTCGAAGAAACACCTACCATATTCTCCTAATATCATTTGTGTCCTCACAAAATTAAATAAAGTTTGAACATGGTCTTGTTTCAAGGGAATAAAAAAAATACAAATATCTACCCAATATATACACACCCTTTGAAAAAAGGGTGTGTATATATTGGGTAGGAAATAACAATAATAAAAAAAGAAGTGAAAGATTCCAAAAATTCCCTACATGAAGCTCTACAATACCACTTTAAAAAAGTGTGATATTGCCCTTCAACTGAATCACAACGAAAGGAAACCCTAAATTTTTCAGAAGTGGAGAAAAAAAACCATTTTTTTTCATGCCATAACATAATAAAAACACTCTTCCCCCCCACGTCTTCCAATTGTGAGTAACCTTTCATTTAGACTGTGAAGTGACGAACCATGAGGAGTACGGTCTGGTTTTTTTAATTATAATTAAATTATAAGTAAATTTTCAACCAGCAAAAACACAATCTCGGAACGAATCCTCACTGATATGCGTATTTCCCGTGCATAAGGATGGTCTTCTTTTCAAAAAGAACAAGAAACGAAAATTAACTAAACATACATTGAATAATAAACAAAGTTCACATTGAATGGAAAATTAAGAAGTTTGCTTGTTATTTATACAAAAAAAAAAAACGTTAAAGAAAATTCAAAAATAGAAAAAAAAATTTTTTTCTTTGTAATGTACTACGTTTATCATGTGACGGTCTATAGTTAAATATGCAAATTTGTATATATTACATTTTTTTATTATAATGTTCTATGGTTAAAAGTCTGAGTCTAAAAGGTCTTCTACGTCAGAATTGGTTATATTTGTCTTCTCTTGAGAAGGTGCCGAGTGGGATGATCTTGCGTATCTTCTGGCAAGACACTTGATTTTGTTCATAGCGATGATTTGGCGTTGGTTGTTCTTGTTTAAGTCACTGAACAGAGTGATGAGACTCTGTGTTCTCTTGACGTGTCTATCGATATGTGCAGTTTCTTGGAACATAGGCATTGGCTCTATGGCAACACTCGCATCCGCAGCATTATACTTGGAAATGAAAACTTTTTTCTCGGATGGTGTCAGAAATCCCGTATTACCTTGGAACTTGTTTGTGTATAGTGTTGTGCGTTTCTTTGCAGTCTTTCGTTTCTTTTTTACTGGTTCAGGGTCTTGGGTAAAGGCAATCGAGGCAAGTGAATCGTCATCTTCAAAGAAGGGTTGGGGTGATTGTGTTGAGCTTACAAAGCCGCCTACTTGTCTAGACAATGGAAGGTCATCTTCGTCATCTACCACTACTTCATTATCATCCCATTCACTCTCACGCTTTATCTGTTTGTCGCTGTAGTCTATCATATTTTTATTTTCTGCCTCTGGGAGTTCATTGGTTGGTTCACTTTTGACTGCTTCTCGTGTGTTTGGAACTTCATTGACAGGGACTCTCTTAGCTTTTATTTGCTCTACTTCATCAGTATTTGGATCCGGGATATTTACTTCATTATTATTTGGAACCTGCATATCTACTTCATTATTATTTGGAGCTTGAATTTGTTCAGTATCAGCACTTATCGCATCTTCAATTTCAACACCTGCATTCTTTGAATTCATTTTATTCAACTCCTGATCGACGTCCAAAATATCAGCAGGTTCTTCTAAATCTATAGGATCGTCCTCTATAGTCTCTAAAAGCGGCTTTTTGTTCTTAGCCTCTGCAACACGTTTTCGCACTAAATTATTAGCTGTGATAATGCCTGTAATGACATTATCTGGCATGAAAAAATTCTTAATACTCTTCGATTTTGAGTTCTTTTTGTTTTTCGGCAATTTACCTAACATGCATTGTGTCGCATACTTGATAACGTCATCAGTGTCTTCCATATTATTCAATTGCTGGTCTGACTCAGATACTTCAATGAATTTTTTCTCGCATTTAAGTTCAGTGATATTCGCCGGAAGAATACGATCTGACTTTTTATACGTAATTAAATGTTGTGATATCAACTTTTGAAGGTTGTAATAACCTTCCATACTCTGGTCAAACTTGGAAGACTCATTGCTACTAAACATCAGAACGATTCTACCGTCCCTTTTACGACCAGTTCTACCCATTCTTTGAATATTCTTAATTGGACTACTAGTAGTATCGTAACAAATAATTAGGTCGACCTCACCAATATCCAGACCTTCTTCACCAATAGATGTACATACTAAAACATTGTAGGTACCTTCTTTAAATTTTCTGATGACTTCTTTTTGTTGTTTTTGATTCATTCCTGAAATTTGAGCTTCCTCCGAAGTTGCAGTACGTCTTGAACTTCTTTCCAGTTTTTCTTGTTCCGCGGCTTGCTTTTTCTGTTCTTCCAACAACCTCTCTTCTTCTAAACGTTTCTCTCTTTCTGCTTTTTTCCTACCTTTTGGTTGATGTTTCTTAGTGAATTTTACTTCATCAAAGCCCTCTTTCCCCTTCGCTTGACCAATAAATATATGTGGTCGAATATCGCTATTATCCATAGAATCGACACATTTTACTATTTCTAATGCACTTTCTCTTAATTCAGTAAAGATAATGACTCTAGATTTATAAGGGTTGTCACCAAAAAACTGGACTAATTCGTCTCGCAGATGCTCTAATTTTCCATGTCCAAGAAAGTGTGGATCCTTAGTTTTCTCTTCACATTCGTTAATGATATTCTGGAGCATTGCATGGTAGTAAAACCCCGCAGCAATTTTGTTGGTAGACTTCCCAAGATTATACTTAGTGGTAAACTCTTTATATTTGTTCTGGAAGTAGCTGTAAAATGTCCTGATACCATAAATCTTGATTCTCTTCAACATCTGACCTACATGGTTAAGTAGCTGTAAGATGAAATAATTTCTCCATTTGATACCTTCAGGAATAGAGGGGTCCATGATAATACTTTGACTCTTCTGCATTGCCTTGAAGGAATTGATACAGGATGGCGGACAAGCTTCATATATCCCCAGCTCAACTGCTTGATTAAGCACCGGTAAAATTGCTATGCCCAACTGTTCAACTATATCCTCAATTTCGGAGGTGGTACCAATATTAACCCTGTCCTTTTCTCTTTTCATCATGTATTTGGCTATATCCAAACTTTCCTCTGTTCGTATCTCGATCTTTGATATATTCAAGTTATTTACCACCTCTTGCACACCTTCAAGATCCGTACCGGGAGTAGCTGTCAATGCTAATAAACGGTAAGAGGAATTAAACCTATCTATGAACTTCACCAGGTTAGTATACGCGTAGGAACCAGTAGCTCTGTGAGCTTCGTCGATGACGAGACATACGATATCCTTTGGGTTGAGAACACCTCTCTTCAAATCGTTTTCCACCACCTGTGGAGTAGTGAAGAACACTCTTTTCTCCTTCCATATGTCTTCCCTGTTCTTACGTGACTTATCCAGCAAGATAGCAGTCTGGTCATGCGGTATGCCGGTCATACCAAGACACGCCTTGATCTGTTGTGCCACCAGAGGCCGTGTAGGCGCGGTAAATATAATCTTCGCGGTCTTCGTCCACCTGAAAAAATTCAGCATCACAGTACTCGCAATGAAAGTCTTACCCATACCAGTAGGAATCGCACACAAAACGTTCTGCTCCAGACCCTTCCGCACAATATCAAACTGATAGTCTCGGACCTCGAAATTCGTCGGATACACATACGTACCAAGCTCACTGTCATTCAACGCATGGTGTGTGGGCCCAAACGTCACCTCTGTTCTGATCTCCTCATAGTAACTCTGCTGTCCGGGGAGAACCCGCCTCTCCAGATCCCTTTGAACCGGCAAAGAGTGCCGCACCAACGTATCATTCACCCGCTTGTTTATCACCTTCTCATACAAAGAATCCAGCTCATCGTCATCAAAATCACTGTCATCATCCATCAGTCGATCAAATCCTTGTTCTCTCACACCGACGTCTCAGAAACAAAAGATTAACAGATCCGATGAGTTCTTAACCAATACTTCGATGGTCTTGTTTTCAAAAAAAAAAAAACGCCAAATTTTTAAATTTTCAAAAAAATAAAAAAAAAAAAAAAGGGATTTTGGGATTCTGAAAAGTTTCAATTTGAAAGTTCGATGAATTACTTTTAGCCGCTCAACAAGTTACAAAACCATATCGGTAGTTTGATAAGCCATCTATTGATACTCGAAGTATAGTTTGGATATTGTTGTTGTTGTTGTTTTTTTTTTTGATTTTGACTGGAAACTTACGTCAGGGAGAGAGTCATTTATATAAGGGGGGTAGAGAAACAAACATGTCTGAAGAAAACGTACCATATATTCCTGAGAGGCCTAGTAGGAGGAGAACCACGATAGATGAGGGAGACATGGCTGATAGGCAATTGGATAAGGAGAAGTCGAAGACGGCGGGAGATATGCCAAAAGTGCCTGAACGTCCATTGAAACACGTCACGACTGAGGAGATTAACGATCTCGTCTCTAACACGGCCAAAGAATTGGAGGAGATTGAGCAAATGGTTCATCCATCTGTTCCTAGCAGAAGACCTAAGAAAACACACCAGGAAGCGGATGTTGAGGGGTCTAAAGAAGAATTAAAGTCTGTAGAGGACACAACAACTGCAGAGGAAGCAAAGACTACAGAAGAACCTAAAGTACCTTCGAGGAGACCTAAAGTGGTTGCTGCAAAAGTAAAATCACCATCTCCGGAGCCAGAAGAAGTTGTTGAAACGAAGAAATCGAAAGAGCTTGTTGAGAAGAAGGAGACTGAGGTAGAAGAAGAGGCTGCCTCTGAGCCTAAGGTCATTCCAAAGATTCCACAACGTCCTCAGAGACCGATCAGAAGAGGTACCTCGCAAGAACCAGCCAGCAGGACTGAAACTCCAATTACCACCCACGAAAACTCAAGAGATGTCTCCAATGTTGAGTTACAGGTCTCTGAGTCTAAACAGGATGATACCCAGAGTGATGAATTGAGTAAAGAGGTTGACAAAACTTCTATATCTGAGAGTAATGTTAGTAAAGAAGATGTGACCTTGAAGTCCGAAAAAATGTCAGAAACTGAGGAGATTCAAGATGATATTAAAGAAGATTCAACTGGTGTCGATATTAGTGTTAGCGAACAACAACATGAGCAAAAGGATATCGACGCTAAACCGTTGCAAGAAAGCACTGAGGATGTTGCAGATGAAGAGGATAAGCAAGAAGAGGTTTCCTCGAATAAAGTTGAAAAGATGGACACCACTGTTGAAAAATCAGTAAATGAACCAGCAGAAACCGCATCTGAAACTCCAACTTCCAAAGATGTTGAAGAAAGTGATAAAGAAACTGAACATGTAACTGTAGAGGATAATGACGATGATGATTCAAACGAAGCTGATACCAATGTTGAAAAGAACGAAACAGTTGACAAAGTAGATACAGTGGAAAGGACTGAAAATGATAGCAATGAACCTGCAGTCGCAAAGGTAAATAATGAAAGTGACGAATCAGACAAGAAACCAGGTGTACCAGCTGAAAGACCCAAGAAACGTGGTCCACCACCAGTGCCTAAGAAACCTTCTTCAAGAATTGCTGCATTCCAAGAGATGTTGCAAAAGCAGCAGGAAAAGCAGTTCGAGAAGCCTTCTACACCTGATAGCAATGAAGATAATGACAATATTCCAAAGAATGAAGCTAGGTCCAAGTTTGTAAATAATTTGAATGGTCTGTTTGCACTACCTGGTATGGTCCCAGGAGGTGCTCCACCACCAGCGCTGGCCAGAAAGCTTCAGGATCCGCAAACAAGACCAAAAGAGGAGGAACCTAGCGACAAAAAATCGGGAACTGGCTTATCCGATGTTCGTCATGGTAGAGCTCGTGGACCAAGGGGCCGTAAGTTACCTTCGAAGGTGTCAGCTACAGAAAAAATTGAAGTGAAGGAAGCTGGGAACGACATCGAGGTGTTCACCACTTGGAGAATCCAATTATCGAAACCTACGGAAACACAAGACCATGCTGATGAAGATATCGATTGCAGAGACCAGGATAACACTGTCGACACTGCTGAGCAAGAAATGGAACACCAAGAAGAATTGGAAATGGAACGTGAATTAAGGGCTATGGACGACGAAGAAAATGATGTTACTAAAGAAAACCCTGCAGAATCAACTTCTTCTTCTTCTTCTAACGAATCAGAGACTGGAGTGAAGGAGAGCAGCGTAGAACCTGATACCACAGTTATCTCTGAACAAGAAGAAACCAACATCGAAGAACCAGTTGAACCAGGCTCCACACCTGAGGAAGAATCTTGAAAAGCGAAGGTTCGCCAGTCATCTCCTGTTATTGTCAATGTCAACATACGGGACTTGTATTTATCTTAAAATGGGATATATAATATGAAGTAATAAGTATATTTGTTGTGTAATGTGTAGTACAATACGTATATTATGACCAAACGCGATTGCCAAAACGAACAAAAAACCAGCGAGGCTCAAATGACGACCCTTTAAAGTTACTTGCTAACCACTGAAACCACTTTTTAAACACACTTGTATTAATCAGGGTGTATCACGCAATTGGTCAAACTATACCCACCAGTTATTTGTTTGTTTTTCATTTCCTATCAAGGATTTTACTCCCTCGATTAATTGACTGGATATTAATAAACAAATTTCGAAATGGTTGTCGATACTGCTTACTACGAGTTACTTGGTGTGGAAGCCTCTGCATCAGCTGTTGAGATTAAGAAAGCGTACAGAAAGAAATCTATTCAAGAGCATCCTGATAAAAATCCCGATGATCCTACTGCGACTGAGAGGTTTCAGGCTATATCAGAAGCATACCAGGTTCTAGGTAACGCTGAGCTCCGAGCTAAGTATGATAAGTTTGGTAAACAGGAGGCTATTCCGAACGGTGGTTTTGAAGATGCTGCAGAGCAGTTTACTGCCATCTTTGGTGGTGAAGCGTTTGCCTCCTACATTGGTGAATTGACTCTACTGAAGAATTTACAAAAGACCGAAGAGCTTAACGCCGAAGAAGAGGCTCAGAAGCAGCGTGATGCTGAAGAAAAGGCAAAGCGTAAGTTAGAAGAAGAAGAGAAAGCCAAGTTAGCCTCCACCACCACTGATGATAAAACGACGTCTGCCGATGGCAACCATATCACTGTTCATGCTAACCCAGATAAACCTGTAAGTACAAACACGGCCGATGAGAAGAAAGAAAAGAAGAAGACTAAGTTAGAGGAGTTTGAAGAGCAACAGAAAGTAGAGAGGGAGAAGAGAGTTGAGGAATTGAGCAAAACTCTTGTGGAGAGACTGTCGATCCTGACTGAGAGTGTTTATGACGATGCCTGTAAAAATTCGTTTCAAAAGAAATTCGAGGAAGAAGCCAACCTGCTGAAGATGGAATCATTCGGTGTGGACATATTGCATACTATTGGTGACATATACTGCGAAAAGGCTAGGATATTCCTTGCTTCCCAGAACTTCCTTGGGTTCGGTGGTATTTTCCACTCCGTAAGAGCTAAGGGTGGTGTTTTAATGGATACTTTGAGAACTGTATCAGCTGCAATTGATGCTCAAAACACGATGAAGGAGTTGGAAAAGATGAAGGAAGCCAGTACCACAACAGAAGAAACTGAGAGTAAGGAGACGGGTGATAAAACGCCTGCTGAAACAGCCACTGAATCTAAGACAACTGGGAAACCAGAAGTCCCTCCTGCTCCAAAACCTTCACCAGAAGAATTGGCGAAACAAGAGCAACTTCTGATGGGTAAAGTCCTATCTGCTGCTTGGCACGGTACAAAATTTGAAATGACATCTACACTTCGGAGTGTATGTGATAAAGTGTTGGACGACGAGAAGGTCGATCTACCAACTAGAATTCGTAGGGCAGAGTCTCTGAAACTACTAGGAAAAGTGTTCCAGCAAGCATATAGAACTAAATCTGAGCAAGAAGAAGCTCAAATATTTGAGGAATTGGTAGCAGAAGCAACCAAAAAACAACGTCATAGCTAATATCACTCTCTGATAGATAAATTTTCAAAAAAAAAAAAAAAATTGTGTTTTTGGTCTTTCAAATAACATATACACTTATGTATATCCTAAAATAAAGTTTATCTTGCTTATGACATGTATAAGACCCTGGCCAAATTAAATACGCATACCATGTAATAATACAAATTTAATCAAAAACCCCATCACTACAAAACTGCTGATTATCAATATCATATATAACAATGCGAGAAAACCTTTAACTAAAAAAAAAAAAAAAAAAGAAAGAAATAAATAATGTAAAATTTCTGAATTTGAACAAAATATGTTATAAATATCCTTGACTTCAAAAGTTAAAAGTGGAATAAACACTATTAGCTGTCTAATTCATTTGGTTGATGAATCAGATCAAAACTATTCAACGTATAAATGAAGCGGAGCTAGAACAAGGGATTCTAGACCCTGAAAAATCGTGGCACAATGAGTACCGGGACCAAGCCTATATATATATAGGTGGGCTAAACCGAGAGTTGACTGAAGGTGATATCTTAACCGTGTTTTCTCAGTATGGTGTTCCGGTAGATATCTTACTAGTCAGAGACAAGGAGACGCAAGAATCGAAGGGTTTTGCGTATTTGAAATATGAGGATCAAAGGTCCACAATCCTTGCAGTTGATAATTTGAATGGCGTAAAATTGGGTGGACGTATAATCAAAGTGGATCATATCTTCTTTAGACCAAGGGATGATATCCCAGAATATACTGAAGCAATAAAGAGTGAACTGGCAAAGGATAAACCCATTATCGATGAGCACAAGTCAGAGACTGTTAACAAAACCCCTTCCGATGTTGATGAAGAGTTATTGGATCCGATGGCTAATTACGATAAGACAAAAGTCTAGTAAGTTTTATCGTTTTAAATATTAGTTTAACCAGTTGTGGTCATTAAATAAAAAGTATAACTTTAATCTGACTTTTTCTTAATTAGTTCTTATTACAAATAAAATACATTTAAACGTTATAGAGGATATCTCCAAGTTATATATAGCGTAGATTAGTGATATCGCGACACCTCAGATTCTCCTATCTAAAAGTTTGGAAGAGGTGGTGGAGGAGGGATGCCACTTGGGGCACCAGCTCCAACTGCGCTGCCGCCTTCTTCTTTATCAGAATCTACTGAATCAGGGATAGATAAGACATCGGAGTCATCATGATCCTCCTGTGCTTCTTTGGTAGACATATCTGGTAGAGAAGGAGGTGGTGCAAAATTCGATGTCACAGTAGGCAGAGGTGGTGCAACTGGTACTGGAGGAATATTTGAATGCACATTGGACTCTGGAATAGCTGGTGCTACTGGTACTGGTGGTATCGTTTCTGTATCAACAAATGGTGTTGGTACTGGTGGAGCGACAGGTTGTGGTACTTCATTGCTGATTTGTGGGATAGGTGGAGCAATTGGAGCAACAGGTTGTGGTGTTTCATTGCTGACTTGAGGAATAGGTGGAGCAATTGGAGCTGCCATTTCCTTCGGTGGGGAGGGGATTGGAGCTGCAATTGGAACGGCTGAATCTTGTTGAGCCACTGGAACTACAGTACTGCTATTGTTGCTTCCTGCGGTATTGTTATTAACTTGGTGGTTATTTCTAGCTGATGTATCGTATAATCCATCGTCATCATCGGACCAACCATCGTCATCATCTTCCAACCCTCTTTGAATTCTTCTTTGTTGCTCAGCCTTTTCACGGTCAAAGGTTGATTGAGGTGTCAACGATGGCTTAAAGTAGGAGCCCTTACTCTCACTATTACCTGTTGCGTTGGAAGACATTGGTTGGTGAGTAGTATGTTGAGCCTGCACATTATAAGATTGGCTTGGCTGTGTTTGTTGTAAAGGTTGCATAGATGGAGTTGATTGGACATTTTGTTGAGTAACTGCGGTGGATTGATTAACAGCAGATTGACTTACCGACGTAGTGGCTGGTTCAGTTTCTTTCTCCTCTTCTGCAATTTGACTCCTTAATTCTTGAAGTCTCTTTTCCTTTTCGGATTTCTTCTTTAATTTCAATTGCTCAAGTTGTTCCTTTAGTTTGCGTTCTTCCTCATCGTCCTCTTCTTCTTCACCTTGACTGACATTGGTGCTTACGTTCATACTATTCTGAGATGATGGAATTTCTTCGAAGGGTGTTTCCTTTACAGATAGGTTATTGTCTGACGAAATTTGCTGAGGTTCATTTTGTTCTTCCCTGCTCTTTCTGTTAATACCAAATTTAGCTAGTCTTTCCTTCATTCTTCTTTGAGCTTGTTCCTTTAATTGGGCTGCTCTGTCTTCAGCTGGAGATTTGCTAGAGTTTTGTGATGCAGATATGTTCTGATTTGAAGAACTTGCTGGTGCTAATAGTAGATCTTTCTTCAGTCTTTGAATGAAATCACGAACATCACTTTCTAATCCTACACCAATCTCCCATTTTTCGAATTCTGAAGGAGAAGTCTTCACAGAAGTACCTGTAATAACTGATTTTAAAGGGGCAGATAATTCTGAAATAGAAGATCTAATATCATTAATGATTTCCTTATTGTGATCACTTTCAGATTTGATCTTCTCAACTTCCTTTGAGAATTGTTCGGATCCATCCAAATCTTCAGTGCTCCCACCCTTCCCGGTAAGAGCATTCATTCTTGACCTCAACAAAGCCTTACTCTTGGCTTTCCTTCTATCTTCCTCAGTAATCTCGCCATTTGGACCAGTACCTGCAATTGTTGGTGGATTCTTCTTTTTGCATAACTCGATTCTTGCCTGCATTATCTCAGAGTCAATGTTGTAAATTTCGGAGAAAAGCACTGGAAGCTTGGCAACAACGTCATTGTAACGTTTCTTCAAGTCAAATGGAATATTCTGATTCCTAGTAGCCAATTGCTGTTGGACATTTTGAATCTTTTGTTGGATAGCTTGGACATCTTGTGCTGGAACTGTTGCAGTAGTGGAGCTCTTGATAGCAGAGAGTTGGGGTGTTTGAATTGTATTGGAGGTGGTAGTGGTAGAAGTCGTGTAAGATTGATTACGTGCTCTCTCAATCTCCTCCTTGGCTCTTCTCTCATCTTCCTTTCTTTTTTCTTCTTGTGCTCTCTCCCTTTCTTCTCTTTCCTTTCTTTCTTTTTCGTAATCATTGCTTGGATAATTCTTTCTACGGTTTCTGAAGTTGGGTAAAGTATCGTTTGCATCATCGTTTCTATAACTTAGTGCATCCATTCTGGTAAATGACTTTTTGTTAGGATCGGAAGCGCTAGACTTCAATTGATTTTTAACATTGTCCAATATTTGAGTGCTAGATGGAACCAAGTGAGCTGGTAATCTGCTTGGAATAGGACGCCCATTTAATCTACCATAAACCAAATGCATACCCAACGCAAATTCTTGTTTGTTCAACTGGCCAGTATTGTTGATATCACAAAGGTTCCAAATTTGTTCTAAGTCAGATCTGTTCAAACCTGATTTTCTGAAAATCTCTACAGCAGTTGCAGAATCCAATAGACCTTTGTTCTGGGTGTCAAAAGTTTCAAAAATCTTGTAAAACAGGGACTTTTCCTCAGTAGAAATAGTCTCCTGCTCTTGATTGTTATTGTTGAAGGTTTGATTACCGAAATTTGTTTGAGTATAAATTTCATTATTGCCAAAGCCAGTTTTCTGGGCAGTTAATGGCATTGTTGCACTGAAGTTGGATGGTGGAAGGTATCCAGTAGCCTGAGGCTGTAATTGTTGACCCATGTTGTTTTGCATGAAGCTAGTTTGAGGCATACCACCAGTCATTTGTGAAGTCAAGCCACCCGTCATTTGCTGGGGAACCATTCCGCCGGTCATTTGTTGAGGAACCATACCTCCAGTGTTCTGAGGCTGAATACCAAATGTTGTGGGCATTGGAGGACCAAAACCACCAGTATTTGTTGCTACAATTGGTTGCTGTGGCTGAGCTACTTGTGGTTGTTTAGGTACAAAGCTACCAGTGTTCTGAGGTTGAACAAACCCTGCATTATTGAAACTGCCAGTGCCTTGTGGTTGAATGTAACCTCCAGTGGTTTGTTGCACTCCAAAACTACCTGTACCTTGTGGTTGTAACCCTTGTTGTGGCTGTTGCATCATACCACCTGTTGTTTGAGCAAAACTGCCAGTACCTTGTGGTTGTAAACCAAACGTGGTAGCTTGAGGTTGGCCAAATCCGCCAGTGGTTTGGGCTGGGATCTGACCAAAAGTTGTTGGCTGTGCTTGACCATATCCACCTGTCATTTGTGGAGCCATACCAAAAGACGTAGTAGGCATAAATCCTGTACCTTGTGGTTGCAAGGACTGCTGAGGTTTGAAAAGGTCGTCAAATGGCGTTTTGAAACCATCATCCTCACCCGCAACACTCAAATTAATGGCATTAATGAAACTAGCTACCTCATTCTTGGTCTTAGAGTCTAATTCGTAAGGGATTGAATCACCTTGTAACACATTGTTGATCAAATGCATGGCCAAGGCAAATTCAGGGAACAGAAGCTCACCAGCCCTGTTGGTGTCACTTAACTGCCATATCTTGGCCAATTGACTTGGCTGTAAACCAGATTTCAACAAGATGGCTCTACAGTTCTCACCAGAGACAGTGTTCGAACCCTTAGTAACAATTGATCTGAACAAGGTCTCAAATTTAGCTTGATCCTGAGCTGTGATAAACGATAATCTCATAGTTGGAATCTTGATGCTAGTGTTTAAACCATTGTTAGCAAAGGAGTTGACAAATCCAGTAGCAGTAGGTTTCAAGGGCTCCAATACAGGTTGACTACCTTGTCTATAGAACCCAGTTTGTTGTGGTAACAAAGGTTGCAATGGTTGTTGAGATTGACCAGTTAACATTTGTTGAACTGGTTGAACTGCCGTTTGAGGTTGCAACGATTGGGTTTGAATAGGTTGTTGTTGCTGTTGCATCTGTGGTTGGAAAGACTGTTGTGGCATTTGAGACTGCATGCCTTGTGGTTGCATACCTTGTTGGCTCATGCCTTGTTGTGGCATTTGCTGTGGCATTTGCTGCTGTAAAGGTTGACCCATGCCTTGTTGTTGCATGTTTGGCTGAGGATAAGTGTTCTGTTGCTGCATCATTGGCTGTTGCTGTTGCTGTTGCTGTGGTTGTTGTTGTGGTTGCATACCTTGTTGCATATTTTGCTGCATACCCTGCATACCAGATTGCATATACCCTTGCTGTTGCATTGGTTGTGTTTGCATCGGTTGCTGCTGATATTGATTCGAATTGAAATTGTTTTGTAAGGGTTGCATAGGAGTATTCCCATACAGACCGTTACCGGTCTGGTTCGGATACTGATACATTTGTCCGTTTTATTAGTTAATAATAAAGAACTAAAATCCCTATACTTATTTTCCGTTCTCACAAGTTGTGGGTTATGGTATAGATCTCTTGTTCTTCTCCTTAACATTCTCCTAAAATAGGTCCTTAGGTTCCTATTTGCGTTAGGAGAGGCTCTCCTGATCGATTTTCCGCTCTATGAGAGGGAGGCTTGTTATAATTTTCGTTATTTGTGATAAAAAGGCAATGAAGTAATAACAGTACGCGTCTTATTTACTAGATGTCTACTGATTCATCTGCAACTGCTATGCTAAGAAATCTATTCACAGAAATGTATGGAATGAGAAATAAAATAAAACAATAAATTAATTATATCCAAATGTTGAGTTACAAAAATTAATAAAAATTAGGGCAATGAATGAATGAAAGAATATACATAGAGGAGGGGGAGGGAGGGGAGGTAATCGAGGAATGAGTGATGCAGCTGTGTTATAGGAAGGATGGCATTGAAAAGTGAAAAAAATATTTGTTAAATTGATTTAATAGTACAGGTAAGAAGCTCATTCTGATAAATTATACGGGCACAAAACCTGGGAATATGCGTGGGGGGGGGGCTAGGAATAACAAAATAACAAAAATATAAAATAGCATGAACTTAAAATTAGGTTTTAGAACAACCAAACATCACTTGAATAAAGATCGTTAAACTTCAGAGGTAAAGACTCTCTCTTCAGTCTTTATGAAACGGCCAACTAGCTTTCTGATTTCATCAATGATTAATACACTGCTACTAACCAGTAGTAGTTTCAATATATCGTAAAATGACAAAAATTCAGTTTTGAAAATGTGTTGTAGAAATGGTAGATAAACAGCACACATTTGACCACAGAATGAGAGAAGAATTGCAACATTAAAAATGTTATTGCTGAAAAGTCCGATTTGAAAGATAGATTTTGTGCTGTGTCTACAGGCAATAGCGTTGAAAATAGCAAAAAATACAAAGCCTGTGAAAGTCATAGTGATTTCTTTCCTGCTTAACTCGAATTCCTCATCCATTCCATCTAGGAAAATATAGAAGGTACCAACTAAGATGCATGCGGCAAGATAAAACAATCTCAGTAATAATTTCATACTTAAGATTCTTTCATCTCTACTTCTAGGTGGTCTGTCCATCACTTCCGGATCGACAGGTTCAACACCTAGAGATTGTGCTGGTGGACCGTCCATAATAATGTTAATCCATAAGATTTGCATGGGATTCAAAGGAGAGGGTAGTTGAGCAATGGTAGTGATAGCAATTAGCGACAGTGTTGCAATAGATATAGATAACTGGAACGTCAAGAAGTTCTGAATATTATTGAAAATACCTTTACCTTCTTCGATGGCAGTTAATATCGAACTGAAATCATCGTCAGTTAAGATCATATCAGAGACTTCTTTTGCCACATCAGTACCCATTATACCCATAGATACCCCAATGTCGGCCAATTTCAAAGCAGGAGCATCATTAACACCATCACCTGTCATGGCAACGATATCGCCACGTTTTTGCAATGCCTTCACAATGTTTAATTTGTTTTCAGGAGTAGCTCTTGCAAAAATATTGACTTTGTCGATGACCCTGGACAACTCATCTTCAGTAAGTTGACTAACTCTTTCACCAGTCATAACAGAACTATTTCTATCAACCACAGGGATACCAATCTTATCGGCGATGCTGACAGCCGTGTTTTCTGAGTCACCAGTAATCATAATGATATGTACACCACTCTTGATCAATTTTTCGATGGCAGCAGGAACAGTTGGTCTGGGTGGGTCGGCTAGACCAAAAATACCAGTGAATATCAAATCTGTGATATCATCTTCTTCAATTGCGTCGTCATTCGTTAATTCTTTGTAGGCACACCCAATGGTTCTGAGACCTTGTGACGCGCATTCATTTGCAGCATCCATGATCTTCGATCTGCTGTCGTCAGTAAGTTCCAATATTTCTCCCTTTTCGTCAACATAGTTCTGTGATTTGGTTAGTATTCTTTCAAATGCACCCTTCACGAACAAAAGTGGCTTAGAGTCAGGACCCTCGCCGCTAACCGCCATAAATTTTCTCTTAGAATTGAATGTTATTTCTTGTTTTCTGGTGAATTCGTTACGTCCGTCGGGTATTTGCAAGTCAGCGAGTAGTTCAACTACCGCAACGTCGGTTGGGTTCCCCATATACACGCCATGTTCTTCAGAAAAGATAGCGTTGTTACAAAGGTTGCCCACGGTAAGAGTTTGTTTGATGTCACCAGGAAGAGTCTCTGGAACGATGTCCCCCGGGAAAAGAGCGTTATCAAAAGTTTTGTGACTTGACAGGCCCCATATTTTAGCCACTGTCATATGATTTGTGGTCAATGTACCGGTCTTATCGGAGCAGATGACGTTCACGGAACCCAGAGTCTCTACACTAGGCAATCTCCTCACTATGGCATTCTGCTTGGTCATTCTCAGCACACCCAAGGCCAATGTCACAGTGACAATAATCGGTAAGCCCTCTGGGATTGCAGCGACCGCCAAAGAGACAGATATTTGGAACATGTGCAGCCATGAGTTCCCCCTCAGGACACCACCAATACAGATGATGGCAATGATAAAGAAACTGATATATGACAAGTCGTTACCTAATTTGTCCATAGTCTCTTGCAGTGGAGTCTTGGGTTTTTCAATTTCGTTAACCATATCATAAATAGCACCGTAAGAAGTATTAGCCCCGGTACCAATAACAACACCTTTACCGTGTCCTTCCTTGACTAAAGTACCCATGAACGCTATACACGACCTGTCTGATACAGGAATGTTGGAGTTCTCGTACTCAGCGGCATTCACTTCAATAGTGTCCTTTTGTACGGGATACGTTTCACCGGTCAAATTACTCTCGTCGATGGACAAGTCCGCGGCCTCCACAATCCTCAAGTCAGCAGGAATTCTGTCACCTATCGTAAATCTTATAAGGTCCCCCGGCACCAGTTCCGAGGCGAGTGTCGTGGCTTCACGTCCTCCACGGATCAGGTGGCACTTGGTGGGCACCAACTTGTTCAGGGCCTCGAGAGACTTCTCAGACCTGTATTCCTGTATAAACCCTACGGTGACCACAATCAGGATTGCCAGAGAGATGCTGACTGCGTCGTCTATGTGGCCCAACGCGAACGAGAGCACGGCAGAACCCACCAGAAGCAAGATCAGCCTGTCCTCGACAAAACACATCAGAAACTTCTTGACCAGGGACTCCTTCTCCTCGTCTTCAAACTCGTTGAACCCGTGTATCTCGCGTCTCCTCACCACTTCCTCATTCGTGGCCAGCCCGTTGTCTATATCAGTATCGAGATTCCCGATGGTCTCTTCCACGGTCATCGAACAAAATTTCAAACTCGGATTCGGCTTATTCAAAAGATTTAACGTCTCTGCATTCGGAGCAGTGGCGTCGTCGTTTTGTAGTGTATTCGAGGAGGACGGCAGCGTGTCCATGTCCTCCATTGTAAACAATTCTTCAGAAATATCATCAAATGTGCGCTCATCCGCAGACATCTTAGTAATCCGAGATTCAGCCATATATTGTTAGTTAAGTTGTTGTAGTAAGCCTATATTTCTCAGCTCAATTTTTTTTTTTTTCAAGAGAAATTAATATTTGTATTTTGTTTTCTTTGGAAAGAGATTCCTCTTTACTTCTAATATTCCTCTTTATATTCAAAAGAGAAGAAAAAAACCTTAAATTATTACTTTGTTTGAACAGAAACGCCTTCTTTCCTTTCGATGAGTCTCTTCTCGCCGTATTCTCATGTATCTATTACTTTCAGGATTCAAATTAAATTAAATGGAAGAGTTAAATTAATTGCAAAAGAGAGAGTTGCCATTATAATTTTTTTTTTTCTTCCATCACTTGAGGGAAGGGCATCCCAATAAGTTCTATTATCGCATGGTTTGATGGTATATTTTTTACTTAAATGGGGAGAGAGGAGGGACACACGCATCACAGAAACACCCGCACAAAACAACGATATGTGTGTGTATGAGAGTGGTGAGTGTAAAAATACGCCTCGTCTTTTCTGCTTGCTTTCCCCCTCCGCCCATTGTGCTTCCCAGTGTACGCGTCCTACTTCTCTGCGTGTGATTGTTAGGAAGTGGGACGCGGGGAGGGAAAAAAAAATTGAGAGACCCCCCCCCCCTGTTGTGAGCTAAGCCTACTTTTACCCGGGGCGATTTACGGGGCCGGGTTAGGCCGGGTGAGGGTTATACCGGTTGGG